>PVJI01016853.1:0-37208 GCA_004026765.1 Micronycteris hirsuta
GAACCTCTCCTTGCTCTGTCGCGGATGTAGCACTTGCTTTCTGCTGTTTTGGTTTTGCTTTGGGTTCACCAAGTTCTGTGCCCATGGGGCATCGGGAACGTGATATGCAAATGGCATGAAGAAACAGTGGACGCATGTATTGTGCATATCTCCTCTGCTCCTCTGCACGCTCCATTGTCCCCTTGGACTTCACACACAAAACACAAGGTCAAAGATAAAAATCATTAAGACTTTCGCAATACCAGCAGCATATCAAACCAAGCGCAGGGTCCATGAAGCTGACTCTGTATACAAGAAAAGGGTAAACCTGGCTTTAGGCTCATAAAATATATGTTCAATTATTACATTTCATGATTTTATGATTTGCCATCATTGTAGCTTCTAGATATACCTGCTGTGTCTGACACCTTTATATGTTCATGACCTTGGTTCAAAATCATTCCTCAAAAATACTACTTTTTCTTTTATAATCATCATTTACACCAGAATTTTTATTCTGTACAAAAAATGGCAACTTAATGAGCTTGGTCTTCTTCACCCAAGAGTTCACAGTTTAACATAGCCCACAGTGGCAGGAACAGGCGTAAAGTACACCAGACAACAGTTTAATGCCGAGCAAACCCCTCGTTAGTAAGTTACTTATGTGATCTCAGAGGAATAAGTTTTTCAATTGTAAAGAAGAGTCATTAAGATAGCATATTTAAGCCCCGGCTGGTGTGGCTCAGTGGATTGAGCGCGGGCTGGGAACCAGAGGGTCCCGGTTCGATTCCCAGTCGGGGCACATGCCTGGGTTGCAGGGCAGGTCCCCAATGAGGGCCATGTGAGAGGCAACCATACATTGTTCTTTCTCCCTCCCTTCTCCTAAAAAAAAAAAAAAAAAAAAAAAAAAAAAAGCATATTTAGAGGTCAAAGCACATATCTTTTTTATATAACAAAGGGTTATTTATGTAACCCTTTGCAGTAGGAGCATGTTGTTAGTAAGTTTTCTGTGCCTATAACATGCAATGCTTTACTACTTATTTTTTTGTTTTGTTTTTACATAGACTTTATTTTTTAGAGTAGTTTTAAGTTCATAGAAAAATTAAGCAGAAAGTACAGTTTCCATATACTTCTTGACCCTCAAATGCCATTCTTTTTTTTTTAATTATTTTCACAGCATCATTAGAAAAGAGAGGAGCCCCTTAATCCCTATAATACTTTTGGAGATGGCACAGATGTTGACTATTTTAGACCAAAGTTATCATAAAGATTGAGTTGGTATTTCCTAGGCATCAGCCATTTGAGTTCTATATCACAGATTTGGTGATATGCACCTGTCACGCCTACTTTATTAGTTTAGAGTTTGTCTTTAAACTGATTCACCTTTTTATTTAAATGCATTCATTTTTTACTTGGTCTATTCCATAAATAAAAAGGCAACTGTAAAAAACTGATGCAGAACTATTACAATTAAGTATAATTTTGTACATGTCTACCACTTCAAATCAATTCACGGAAGTCTGCCTGTCACACTCTGGAAATAATGACTTGGTTCAGCATTCACAGCAGTTTTTGTTACAATACTACCAACAGATGGTGTTCACAGCATGCCACTTTCCTATGGTTAAATGTAGCCATTTAAAGGTTCTGACTGTCCTGGCCAGGTAGTTCGGTTGGTTAGAGGATTGCCCCAATACACCAAGGCTGTGGATCCAGTGCCCCGGTCAGGGCACATACAAGAAGCAGCAAATGAATGCGAAAATAAGTGGGACAGCAATCAGTGTTTCTCTCTCTCTATCTCTCTCTCTCTTCCCCCATGCTCCCCCTTCCTTTCTCTCTCTAAAAATCAATGAACAAAAAAAATTAAGACTATTTTAAGGCTTTGACATAGATCAGGCAAGCCCTGGGTTAGGCCCAATCTCTACGTCCATTACCTGTCATTTTACCTCCTTTTGTTACACAGATCGGGACACCTCATTTATCAACAAAGCAACTGAAGTCGGGGAATTGGGGATCTACCTAATTACGTAGCCTGAAGGAAAGCCAGGACTCCCCCCACCTCTATCTCAGGGCTCTGTGAGGCTTTCCACAGGACCTCTCCAACCCTCGAACTAAGATAATCAAACAACAGTAATGGACATTAAATAAAGCAGGGAATTAAAACTTAAAGTTGAACACTCTATTGCTCACGAACACCAACATGCAGAAACTGAGCAGCGCCTCCCCGCATGTCTACTCTCTGCATGGCAAGAACGTAGGCCAGCGTTCCCCGCAGCCCAGGACACACCCACAGGGTGACGTGGGAGCACACAGGCACAACTTTGGAAAGCACAGACAGCCACAGAGAGGAAGTCACTCCCTTTTAAATTCTACTTTTATCCTTCTGATTATGTCAGAAAGAAAAATCTGTCATGCTTTTGAAAACCTTTCTGACACTTGCTAATCTACTTTTCAAAAAAAACAGAGAACAGGTATCACACTCCAGTCACCTATCAGGTATTTATCAAGTTAATATTTAGTTAATGAATTGATCTGTTATATATGTGGGTTGCAGTCTGATCGGGCTGCTATAACAAAATACCATGGACTGGGTGTCTTAAAAATCAAGCATTTATTTCACAGATTTCTGGAGGCTGGGACGTCTAAGACCAAGGTGTCAGCAGATTCAGTTGTTGGTGAGGGCCTTGTTCTTTACTGACGGAAGGCTGCCTTCTAGCTGTGTCCCCTCACGGCAGAGAGAATGGGAGCTCTGACCTCTCCCACTTCTTGGAAGGACACTAAGCCCATCCTTGGGGCTCCGCCATCATAACCTCATCTAAATCTAAATACCTCCCGAATTCCCCACCTCCAAGTATCATCACATTGAAGGTTTGGACTCAACATGAATTTCGGGGGGTATACAAACATTCAGTCCATAACAATATGTGTTGTGGTTACTTTCTGTTTATCACAGATGATTCACAAAGTTCTATTTATGGTAAGTACCTACAGTTTAACATTTGAGTAAACTTGTTTGAATAAAATAGTGAAGGGACTTAAAAAAATCAAAGGAAATAATAGTTCTAGTGTTAAAAATGAGAGACTTGCATAGGAGTGGCTGAGGTTTGAGAAACACTGGCAAAAGTAAATGGAATTGATATTGATTTCTGTTATGTGTTGAGTGCCCTCCCAAGTATTAGACATTTGTGATGAAGACAGGGAGACTTGACAAAACCCGAATTAATCATAGGTGCTTTTTCTTTGTGAAAGTTTTTTTTCTGGTGGAGGTATTGTAATTCACATTGGTGGGGAAATACATTTCTGTGTTGCTCATTTCCAAAAGCAGAGACTGGAGAGAGAGAAGAAAATAAAGAGAGGGAATTTTCATTTTGGCCATGTTTCTGCGCTCCGGGAGAGAGGGGCAGGGAGTAAATCAACCAGTGTTGGGCAGAACACGCTCAGGGCTCTGGCTCTGGAGCAGTGGAGAAGCAGGCAACTAATTAATTAAAGGGAGGAGCCTGGTGGTAGGAGTCCCATAAAATGAACAAAGAGAGAAGGGATGTGACTGCATCTTTCCATTACCCCCAACATCAGTAATGCTTATTGCATACAAACACTTTGGTGGGTTTTCTGTTTTTTTGTTCATTTGTTTTTGCTGTTATTTATCAGGGTAGAGGGACAGGTTTGAGAATGGTTGAAGAATGCCCATCATCTCCTATTTATGTATTTATTCAGTCAACACATGTCTCAATCACCTGTTAGGTGTAAAGGGTAAGTGCTAGGCACTATGGACGGACAGTAAGGGGCAAAAAGACACAGTCCTGACATTATAGAACTTGCAGCCAAGTAAAGGATAAACCATTAAAAAAAATACTGACATAAATGAATGCCATGGGAAAAAAAGAAACCCTGGGTGCTGTGAGACAGTGTAAGAGGGCTTTATCAGGTACTGCCAGCTTGCCACTTCAAATCCACCTGACCTCACTTCCTAGTCCAGCGATTGCTGTGGCAACCGGTTCCAGAGAAGGCTCCAACCAGCTTCACACAAGCGCCATCTGACTGCCCCGGTACCAGGCCCAAGCAGCTGGTGCCCAGCCTCCCGCCCCGGAGCTGCTCCGACTTCACAGGATGGTGGAAATCCGCCCAGAACTCACACATGTGCAAGCCAGAGTGTGGTAAAATTAATTCCATGCGGAGATCCACTGCATAAAGGCTTCCATCATCCTGAAGTCCACCGGCAGGATAGTGTGAGACGTTTCATAAAGCCTCTCAGAAGGTCCTGCAAGATTGAGCACCCACGTGTTGATAGCCACGGTCCACTCACTAATGCATCCTTATGCTGCACTCCCGCCAGATGTGCCCTAACCTGGCTCATACAGGGTGGCGAGGGCCGACTGTTAAATTTCAGGTGTTCTGCTATTGGTAGATAAATGCAGGCATTATTTAATATTAAATTATGTAATTAAATTATATTAAAAACAGAGGTAATAATATGCAAGGCTTATTGTTTTCAATTATTTTCTCTGTTTTATTATTTGTGCTCTTGAGGTTTTATTTCCTTTATTGTATCTGTGTAGTGGAAACACTGTGTAATAGTGTGCTGTGTAGCACCTCCTCCCAAGTGCACATTCAGTTACATTGTTAGTAGCTCGTTGTCAGCTGTAGAAGTGTCTACATCCCAGAAATGGGCAAATGCCACAAACTAGGATTTGACTTTTTTGTTGTTGATTGTCTAGACTCAAGAAAATATTAAAAATGTAGATTAAACTTAGAAGTGTGTCATGTCTCTAGACGTTACATTGTGAATGGCACAAAAATAGTCTTCTAAACTATTATTCAATCCAGCAAAAAATGATTCACATTCCTTATGAGTGAGTGAAGTTGACACACACCTAGCTTCACTTCCATCCTTCTTCTGTTAGCATAAATGAATCAACGTTCGTGTTGCTACTCCCCTTCTTTGACAATCACAGACAGGTTGGCTATGCATATAAGACTTCGGCAAAAATCAATAAAAGCATTCTGTGAAAATCAGTCAGCTATATAGAATTTACCATAAAGAACATTTTGTATTTTATTATAATTTGGAGATTGTTATACATTGTTTATGTCAGTACTTTTTTTATATGTTTATGTATGGTGCATACATTCTTCCTGGAAAGCTGCTTATTAAGCATTCATCAGTACTCCAGTGCTCCTTATTCATATGAATGTCTTTATTTTAGACTTTGTTTTGGGAGGAATGAAAGATAAGACCATTGTAATCTGATGTAATCATATGTGACTCCAGGAAGCACAGTCTCAGAACGGGAATTTGAATTAGATCGCCCACCAATAAGATGGCAATAAGAACCCTGTCGCTGGTAGTGTGTTGATAAACTTTGGCATGCAGTAGCATCACAATTAGTAAGACTGTTAATTGTGGCGACTGGGTAAATGCAGATGGAAGATGAAGCATTGGGTTTATGTGGTAGACGTTAAACATGACTAGTTTGGTTATGGTAATTATAAAGATTATGGAAATTGCAGATCTTAGATCTACCCATTTGCTAGAGCTATAATTAGGTACGACTCAGGGGCCCAAAGGTGTAGGTGATCCCCATGATTAGCGCCTCTTGTTTTGAAGGTTGCACTATATTAAAAGTAAAATGTTTTTTAGAGACCTTTACACCTCAGATAGTATCGAGCTGACAGACAAATCTCTTTCAACCAAATGCTCTACAGGAACCAATGGGTAAAGGGCCAAAAGGTTCGTGATGCATTGCATAAGAGTCCCAGAAGACCGTAGGAGTGGTCAACTCAATGACACAGCTTTCTGCTGGCTCTCGATTCTGCCCTCTTTCAGTGCCTGTTCTCACTCCTGCTCTGCACTCACACAGAAGCCTTTGTCTGCTTTTGGGAAAACTTGCGCTAAATAAGCCATGGGTCTTGCTAAGATTGGGAACAAGGGACCTGTGAGCAAAAACCCGAAAGATCAGATGAGGGAGACTGAGGGAGCACAGAGGGGGCCAAGTTAGGGGATAGTCGGCACGAAAGACCTGAAGTGGGAAACATTGTGATCTACCCCAGGTGCGAAAAGAGGACCAGTGAAGCTGCAGCAGAGAAAGCGACTGAAGACAGTGCATGAGATAAGACTGGAGGGTGGGCAGGACCTTGTATTTCCTTCTTACTAGAAGTTTCTTTGGCACTAGAAAAGTATTATTACCACAGTCCACTAAGATAATTCATCCTTTTTCCCTTATTTCTATTTGCACTGCTTTCCACATTAGGGTAGTGATGAGAGCAAAACAGTGAAATTAAAGAAACCCTAGCTTACATTTTAGCTCTGCCATTGACTTAATGTGTTGCTTTGGACAAATTACCCAATTGCTACTTTAAAGAGTAAGGAGACAATAAATATCGTATGTGTAAATGCTCTCTGGAAAATACATGATATTACTATTATAGGCTATAAGGCATGGCAGGCCATGGATATACTTCATGTTTTACAGATAAATGAAATAAAACCTGGAAGCACTGTGAAGGGTAAAAAAAAGAGAGAACAAGACAGTTTTGTGAAGCCCCACCTTTGCTCACAGCAAAGTCACAGAATTAATGATGGGATTTGGACACAATCATTCATGATTAAGCATCTTCTCAGAGTGGAGGAACCCCAGCCCAAAGCCACAGGAATGGAAAGCCTTTGCCTTCTTCATATTGATAAAGCCAGAACATGTAACAGAGCAAGAATGTTCCCCCATGGAATTAAAGTATTTGCCTGTTGTCAGCGATACTAGAAGTGGGATTAAAAGAAAGACTAGTATGTATAATGCTTTCTTTAAAGCAGTTTGCACCTACACAATACCTGTTAAGCAGTTGGTAATTATGGCCTCCAGCATGTTTTCCGTAGTAGTGTCGCTTTGGTTTGTAAAAGCCTGCTTTTCTGGTTCACATTTCAATAGCAGAAATTTATGTGGCCTGACATAGGATGCCAACTAACACTACTGGGAAGAAGATGTGTTTCAGGAGATACTTCACATGCACTGGGTTATGTGATGCAATCGGTTCAATTCGGTCTCAGTCTTTGATCCCTTCCCTGGTAAGCACAGATTAGTAAAAAAGATCTTGAGAATTTGCTCCATTTAAACAAGGGCACACCAATGATGAACAGCTCTCTTGTCACGACTAACACTGATTCAATGTCCGTTGCATGCCTGGAACCCATAGCAGACGCTTGGAAAGAGAATATGGAGATTTATGTAAAAGCTCTCAAAGCATTAAGCTTTTATATTTTTCCATCTGGGTGACAAGAATATCAAAATTCTCTCATAGTCCTATACCCCAGATACTGCAGAATTTTATTTCACTTTCTTTTCAGTTTTTAGCAGCTTGACTCTACTTTGTTTTAGTGTGGCCGTCCTTGGGTTTGTCCCCTTTGGAATTCACTAAGCTTTTTGAATCTGTAGTTTCATGTCTTTTGCTAAATTTAGTAATTTCTTAACAGTTATTTTTTTTTAGTACTTTTTTCAGCCCATCCTCACTCTTCTCTCCTGCTGAAACAGCAATGACATGAGTGTTAAATTTTTCTAATAGTCCCACAGGTCCCTGAAGCTCATTTATTGTTTTGGTGTATTTTCTCTCTCTTGCTCATTTGGGTGACTTCTATTATTCTGTCTTCAAGTTCATTGACTCCTCTGTCCCCTCTATTTTGCTATTGAAGTCATCCATTGAGTTTTTTATTTTGTTAATTGTATCTTTAACCCTAAATTTTTCATGCAGTTCTTCTTCGTATCTTCAACTGCTTTGCTGACCCTTTCTAATTCTTTGCTGAGATGCTACATTTTCATTTGGTAAGCATGTTTATAACTGCTTGCTGAAGCATTTTTATGATGGCTACTTTAAAATCCTTGTCAGATAATTCTAACACCTCTGTCATTTCAGGGTCGGCATCTTTCGATTTTTTTCATTCACTTTGAGCTCTTCCTGGGACTTGGTATGACAAGTGATTTTCAATTGAAATATGGGTATTTGGATGTTTTATTATGAAACTCTGAATCTTATTTACATATTCTGTTTTATGTGACTTCCTCTGACACTAATCCAGCAGGGGAAGGGGAGAGAGTCATGCTTCATTACTGGCAGATGAAGGTAGAAGTCCAGATCCCCTGCTGGGCCTTGTTACTTCTGGGTGAGGGTGGTAGTTCTGGCTCACCACTGCAGCCACTACTGTACCGCAGGGGCTCCCCAATTAGCGCTGGGTGAAAGTCTTAACTTTCCTGTAGATTTCTTCTCATATCACCCTAGAGGAGAGGGAGAGGAGTATCTTGTTACCGCTTTGTGGCTCCACAAGTGGTCTCCACTGATGTTGCAGAAGAAGGACCTTGTTACTCCCCAGTGGAGACGAAAATCCCAGTTCCATACTTGGCCTTCTAATACCACTCCAGCAAGGGCATTGGGTGCCTTACCACAGCCCAGCACGGGTGTAAGTCTGGGTTCCCCATGCAGCTTTTGCTTGGCATTGGTGTGGGTAGGGTCAGGGTTCTTTTTCTGTAGTGTTTAGCTGCAATAGAGTAGTTACTATCTAAAGTATTTGTCTGGCCAGGATGTCTCTTCCCTAGTTCTTTGGGTAGAGAGGAAAGACCTTTCTTAAGGATTTTTTTTAAGTTTTATTTATTTATTTTTAGAGAGAGGGCAAAGGAGAGGGAAAGAGAGGAAGAGAAACATCAATGTGTGGTTGCCTCTCACATGGCCCTCACCGGGGACCTGGCCTACAATCCAGGCATGTGCCCTGACTGGGAATCGAACCCGTGACCCTTTGGTTTGCATCCCGCGCTCAATCCATGCATCCCTGCTGGTGAGCCGCACCAGCCAGGGCGAGGATTTTTAAAAAATCTGTATCTATTGGCATTTCTGAGTCACAAATTGCTCCAGCATCCAATTTGGAGTATATGAAGCAAAACAACATTAACAACAATAAAACTCGGGGACTTTACTGCCATATAATGTCCAAGATCTCTAGCCAGCATGTCTTCTTCCTACCTTTTAGAGTGTTCTTATGTTTGTTTTACATGTGGTGTTCACAGGTGTTAACTGCACTTAGTGGAAGGAAAAGGGAGAAGTACGTTGGCTCCATCTTCCTGGACTAGATGGTCTTTTAAAGAAACTGCCAAAGTCTTTCCCAAAGTGGCGGATAGAGTTACTACCAGCAATGTATGGGAGCTCCAGTCACTCTAAAACCTTACACCACTTGGTTTAATCAGCTTTTTAATTATAGCCATTCTAAAAGCTATGCAGTGATGTGTCATTGTGGTTTTGATTTATGTTACCTTCATGAAAATCATGTTGGGGCAGCTCCTCATGTGTTTATTTACCATCCATTTATTTCCTCTGGTGAAGTGTCTGTTCAAATCATTAGCTATTTAAAAATTTGAGTTGTATTCTTATTATTAAGTTTTGAGATATTTTTATATATTCTGGGTCCAAGCCTTTTATCAGATTTGTGATTTTTTAATATTTCCTAACAGCCTGTGACTCGTCTTTTTATTCTCTCAACAGGATCTTTCAAAGAGCAGCAATTCTCAATTCTGATAAAATTTCATTAATCATTTTTTACTTTATGAATCATGCTTTTGGCGCTGTAACTAACTAAAGATCACAAAGATTTTCTTTTATATATTTGTCTAGAAATTGTACAGTTTTAGCTTTTACATGTAGGCCTATAATCCATTTTGAATTAATTTTTATATATGGTGTGAATTATGAATTAAAATTCACCATTTTGCCTATGGATATCCAGTTGTCCAAGCACCATTTGATGAAAAACTTTTGTTTCTCCATCGGACTATCTTTGCAACTTTGTCAAAAGCCAGTTAAGCATATATATCAGTCCATTTTTATACTCTATGTTCCATCGGTCTGTTCAAACATCTTTACATCAGTACCATGTCATCTTGGCTACTATAGCTTTAGAATAAATTGTGCTGTCAGCTATTAAGTCCTCCAATTTTGTTGCTCTTTTTAAATTTTTTTAAGGGGGAATAGCTATTCTTGGTCTTTTGAATTTCCTTTTGAGTTTTATGATAAACTGGTCAATTTTTACAAAAAAAATTCTTCTGGTATTTTGATTGGGATTGCCTGGAATCTATAGGTCAAATTGGGGAGAACTGATATCTTTACAATACTGACTCTTTGATCCATTAGCATAATATGTCTTTTCATTTATTATGTTTTCTTTATTTTCTCTCAATAATGATTTGTAATTTATGCATCTTCATCAGAGTTTTCTTTCTGTATATTATTTGAATGCTATTGTAAGTCATATTGTTCTTATTTCAAATTATGATTTTACTTACTATTATATAGAAATATAATGAATTTTTATATATTAAGCTCACATTCTGAAATATTGCTAAATTCATTTATTAGTTCTAATAGTTTTTTTTGTAGATTACATCAGTTTATCTATGTAGAAGATTATGGCATCTGTGATAAAGAGATTTACTTCTTCCTTTCCAATTCGAATACCTTTTATTTCATGTTCCTATTGCACTAGCTTGAACCCCTAGTACCATGATAAAGAAGTGATGAGATCAGACATCCTTGTCTTGTTCCTGATCTTAGCAGGAAAGCACTTGGTCTTTCTTTTCTTTTCCCCAACTCTATTAAGGAATAATTGACAAATATAATTTTACATATTTAAAGTGTGCAATGTGATGATTCAATATACACGTATGCTGTACAATGATTGCCAAGATCAGCACTTAACCTTTCATCATTGGATATGATGTTAGCCGTAGGTTTTCCACAGATCACCTTTATCAGGTTGAAGAAGTTCTTTCTTCTTTCTTTTTTTTTCTTTCTTGATTCCTCTCTCTCTCTCTCTCTCTCTCTCTTTCTTTCTTTTGAGATTTTACCATGAAACTGTGTTGGACTTTTGTCAAATGCTTATTCTGCATATATTGAGATGACTATATAGTTTTTCTTCTTAGCCTGTTACCATGGTGAATAACATTGTATTTTGAACATTAAATATACATTACACTCATAATAACACATAACGTAATACAATAATATATGGTATCTTTATGGGAGGAAATTATTGATCACATTTTATCAGAAATGCCCAAAACGTGTTCTTCAGAACATTAGCCCTGTGGCATGCTAATCGACGTTATGCAAAAAGTACAGATGAAATTAGTTTGGCAAGCCTAAACAGTCTTCTTAGGGGCTTTTAATATCTTGGAGTGATGATATCTGTATGCAAATCTCTAAGAGAAGAGACATGTTGCATATGACTTTCCACACACTTATTTGACCATGGACTTATCTTTCCTTAGATCATTTGACAAGACCAGAGTTCCATGGAACACATTCTGAGAAGTACAACTTTATATTGGGTGGGAAGTATTTGTCTGATTCTCTGGTTACATGGTGAGCTTGTTGATGAAAGCCATCAATTAAACTCATATTCGTATTAATTAGCACTTGCCTGGCATTCTTTCACTTATTCATTAATTTTTTCAACAAATACTTTTAAAATTAATTTTTAGTTAAATACAGTTGTTATACAATCTCACATTGGTTATATTAGTTTCAGATGTACAATAGAGTGATTCAACATGTTTATGCTTTACAATGTGACCACCTCGGTAATTCTAGGACTCATCTGTCATGTGTAATCTTATGACAATATTATTGACTAAACTCCCTTTCCTCTTCTCACCCATCTCCCCACTCCCTCTCTTTTTGTAACCATTCTTTAGTCCCTGTTTCTCTGAGTTTGTTTTTGTTAAGTTTGTTTGTTTTACTTTTAGATTCCACATATAAGTGAAACCATACCGTATTTGTCTTTCTCCACCTGACTTATTTCACTTAGCATGATGCCCTCAGGGTTCATCCATGTTGTTACAAATGGCAAGGTTTCCTTCTTTTTTATTTCTGCATGATATTCCACTGTGTGTGTGTGTATACACACACACACACAAATATGGCACCTCTTTATCCATTCAACACTATTTAAATATTTTTGTATGCCAGATACCATGCTTGGGGATAAAGAGATGAAAGGTATGGTTTCCGCCTCAAGGAGTTCAAATTAAAAAAGACCTTCAGTGAATGTTAGTTGAAGCAATGTGCAAATGAAAGAGCACCTAGTGGCTTAATTTTCAAACATAATTATAAGTCACAGAGCACCTTTGGGGGGAAACAAAGAGAATTCCTAAAAGAAACCTTATTTCAAGAGTCTCAGTTACTGTTGAGTTGCCAGATCCCATTCTCCTTCTACAGTCGATATCGAAACACCCACAGTACCAGAAGAATTAATGGGCAGTGCAACTTTTATACATCATGTATACATCTGAGTAAAAATGAAGCCAAGTGATGTTTCAGGTGTACCTTTCTGTTGTGTACTGCACAATCTTGCTCCTGAGGACAGCTGTCCAACTCTCTTTCAAATTAGTTACAACATCTGCTTTTTAATTTTGAGCTTTTGTTAATTATTGGGAGTGTTTTTCCAACACCAATGTTGGATCTGTGTCCCTCTTAGGTATTCCCCCCAAAATCTTATTCTATCCTAGCATGTCAATATTTCATAGGGTTGCCTGTTTATGTTTTTTGTATTCCTCAATGAATATTGAACTCTACGAGGATGAGTCATATGTTCATCTCAATGTTCTCAAAACTTAGCTTCAAATAGCATCTGATACATAGTAGGTCCTCAATGAGTACTTGTTGAATGAATCAGCTTTTTTGATCTGGGCCCCTGCCTACTTCCCCAGGCTCTTCTCCTGTTCTTACTTGGCTTGTACTTTTTCTTGCTGATTAAGAAAAAGCCCTAAGGCTTTGCCCATGCTCCAACCTTTGCCTTGGATATCTTTTTTTTTATCTTCACCCCTAACCCCATTACCTGACTTACTAGCAGTGAGCCTTCAAGACTCAGTTGAAGACTGACTAGGAAGCCCTTGGTAAAGTGCTCTTTCCCTGCATTCTCTGTACCACTTCTTCACCTTGAACCTACTTATTTGTTTTAGTCTGTGGGCTGCCCTAAAAAAAGACCATTTTCATGAATGTATCTCCCACACTAGCAGAGTCTGGTACTTAGGAAGTGGCCAATAAATCTTTGTGGAGTCTAATCAAGTTAACTATACATAGTCCTTATCACCCCCACCGAGTTCCTGAAAATCTTCGACAAAACACACAACACAAAAACCCAGAGTTCTCTGCACACATACTCACTCAGCATTAAGCGGTGCTGTTGGTAGAATGGTTGGGCACTCCTGAGAAAGGTAATCACTTATACCCTGGGCTATACTGTCACCCGTGACTAATATGGCAGTCACCAGTGACATGTGGCTATTTCAAATTTAAATGAAAAATAATTAAATTTAAATAAAAATTAGACTTTAGTTTCTTAGTCACCCTAGGTGCATTTCAAGGGTTTAGTCATGACTAGTGGCTATGGTGTGAACAGTTTGTAATGAACATTCCCATCAGTGCAGAATATTTGGGACAACACTGCTCTAACTCATAAGACCCAAAGAAAAATAAAAACTACAGTATTTCAGTAATTGTTAAGGAGACAGTTCAAGGTTGTTTTTCAGACCTAATACCCAACACTCTTTTTCAGAGGGTATTTTAGAAAATCAGTTTCTGGCTTCATGAACAGCCCAGGTGCTAGAGTTAGTTTTAGAAAATAATAAAAAGCCTAAGGATTATATTTATAAAACACTGAACAAAGATGACTGTGGGACAAATTTAAATTGTCCCTGAGGCCTGGGAACTTGGAAACTTAGGCATGCTCTGCCAACCAATTGTCATTAAATGGTACTGGCCCATATCTTTGTTGCTGATGTCTAAAATTTGAAACCTTACTGATTCACTTAAGAAGTGTTCTACAAATCGTGTGGGTTCCTTACAGTGCCTGATGCACAGAAGACACATAAGTACATGTAGGTTGAATGAAGAACTTTTGGGGGAAACATTTCTGATTCATATCCAAATGTCCCTTGGAATTAAGCACCAGGATGTTTGACATGTGATGACTCTTGGATTATATTTGGAAATTCTTTCCTGCTCAACTAGTTGGTGGGGCCAGAAACTAGGGAATTTGGCAACATTAAAACTGAAATCAGAGCCAGGCTGCGGGTCTACCTGGAGGCAGTGAGGGCAAGACTTGGCCCCGTGCTGTGCTGCCGTTAACACTCAAAAGCAAATATCTTCACAAATGCCTTTATTTCCAAGGCATCAGGTTAAGAGGTGGAAATGCAAGAAACTATGATATATACTCTGCTTTCAGAAAATAACAAGTTTAATTGAGGCAGAATATAGGGAAATAAAAAGATTTAATGGTTTAGACTTTCCTAACAGCGAATGCATCATTATGCTTCTAGACAGCCCATCCCTATGTCTGCCTTTGACTGCTCTGTCTCCCTTGGTCTCGTGTCCACTTGGTTTTCAAATTGTATCAAGTCTCTTTCTACATCGGCATCTTCACTCAACCTCTCCTTTCCACGCTTACTGCCTCCAACTTAGTTCAAGTCCTCAGATTTAAGTTTATTTGAGACAGACTCCTGGGTTGCCAGGCTTCTAGTTCCTCTGTTTGTACTCACATACATCCTTCTCATTACTATTTGTTTGATCTTGCAAAAGTGTAACCTCCTCAAAAATTTTCAATGGCTCCCTGTTTTGTATTGCATAAGAGTGCATATTCCTCAACCTGATTGTCAAGGCTTACATGATGGAATTATAACCTATTATTCCAGGCTTTTTTTTTTCTCAGTATTGCCCTTCTCGAGCCTGATATTTCGGTCAACTTGGGATGTTTGCTGTTCCCTGGGCATGGGCTGTACCTCTGGGCTTGTTATTCCCCACCTTTGGAAATGCACTTTTCTTGCCCTCTCCTACCTCATGCTTGTCCTTTCCAAGAAAACTTAAAAAATCTACCTTTCCTGATTTCTTCCATCCTGATATATCTTCTCTTATGCTACAGCATTTCACTTATGATCTTTTTATTTTGACTTGCACTCATCTTCCCCCCCCAAAGAGCTAATACTTTTTTCTCTTTTAGTTTTTTTTCAGTTACAGTTTACATTCAATGTTATTTTGTATTAGTTTCAGATGTACACCATAGTGGTTAGACAATCATGTACTTTACAGTGTTCAGCCTGATATTTCCAGTCCCCACCTGGCACCACACACAGTCATCACAGTATTATTGACGACATTCCCTGTGCTGTACTTTACATTTCTGTGATACTTTGTAACTATGAGTTTGTACTTCTTAATCCCTTCACCTTTTTCATTCAGCCCACCAATCCCCTAACTTCTGGCAACCATCATCTTTTTCTCTTTTAGTAAAGATTCTTACTGATATATAATGTACATAAAGAAAAGTACACAAGATCATAACTGAATGGCCTGATAATTCTTTTACAAATTACTGTATTTTGCTGTGTATAACGCATACTTTTTTGCTTAAATTTTTGAGGGAAAAATAAGGATGCGCATTATACATGGGCAGTACTAGTTTCATAACTATATAAATGTTTTTAATTCTTTTATTTATGCTTATGCACTAAAAGTGTAACTCTAAAAAGCAATAATGATATCCGTATGTTCAAAAATAAATGCTAAAATTCCCTTATAATACAAAAAAACAAATACCTAAATATAAATAAATAAATAAATAATTGAATTAAAAATTAAAATATGAGATATTTTTCCTAAAAAGTTTGGGCCAAAAACATGGGTGTGCATTATGCACAGCAAAATACAGTAAACACACCTATATTCCAATAATGCAGATCAACCGGAGAGCAACCCAGAAGCTTTCTTTAATTCTCTTCTCTGTCATAACTTCCGAAGGTAACAATTATTCTGACTTCTATCACCATAGGTTGGTTTTACCTGCTATTATACCTTCTATAATGAAGTCATACAATGGAATTCTTTTGTTTCTGGTTTCTTTCACTGGATATTATATTTGTGAAATTCATCCATGTTTCTATGTGTTGCAATAGTTTGTTAATTTTCATTGCTGTATAGCATTTTATTATATGAATACATCACAATTTATCTATACTTCTGTCTATGGCTATTTGATTGGTTTCTAGGTTGGGGATATTATGTTTAGTACTGCTCTGGGCACTCCTGTACATGTGTTTTGGTGCGTATATTTCATTTTGGGGGAGGAGTATATACCTGGAGCAGAATTAATTAGTAGGATGTAGTAGATATTGCCACAGAGTCTCCCAACATGGTTGTGCCAGTTTCTAGTGTGACCAGCAGCGGAGAAGAACTCCAGTAGCTGTACATCCTCAGCAATTCTTGGAAAACAGTCAATTAAAACTTTTTTTTAACCCATTTTCTTGGATATAAAGCGATATCACATTATGATTGTAATTTAGATTTCCCTGATGTCTTATGACGTGAATGATGTGAAGCACATTCTTATTGGCTATATCTTTTTTTTGTGTGAAGTATCTGGTCAAGTCTTTATTTCCCTCAGTGATTTGTAGGAATTCTTAATACATGGTAGATATAAGTCTTGTCAGAGGTACATACTACAGAAACTCACCCCCAGTCTGTGGCTTGCCTTTTTACATACTTACATCATCTTTTGAAAAACAAACATTTTAAATTTTAATGAAGTCTAATTGGGCACATCTTTTATATCATTGGTTAGATTGGACATTTTTAGAGTTTGTGTCTTATTCTTCATTATGTCTCTCAAAGTTCTGACTACAGTCTTGTTTGTGGCAACAATTTGACATTCATTGAATTGAACTACTAAAAGTGTGGTATACATGGTAAGTTATTAAAAGGGAAGAATCAGTAAGGAATAACACAGCCAAATGAAGTGTCAGGTAGGAGTTAGGAATAAACTGAACCATGAGGGAGGAAAGGCATTTTGGGCAAGAAAAATAGCTCTGTTATAACAACAGCAATGAACAAAGGGAGAAATTTATTTGCCCTTAGTTCTTTTGGAATAAGTAGAAATGTTTATTACTTAAGAATTGTAAAAATTATACAGATAAGGAGTTACTGGAAGACAGAGAACATACTTCTTTTTAAAAATTTTTGTCTATTTAAAAAAAATTTTTAATGTATTTTTTCCTTATCATTTAATCCCCTTATATGCCCCTTCCCCTGCAATCACTACACTGTTGTCCATGTCCATGAGTCCTTTTTCCTTTTTTCTCAATCCCTCCATCTATTAACCTCCCCACCCCCCACAACAGCTGTCATCCTACACTCTATCAATGAGTCCGTCTCTATTTTGCTTGTTAGTTCAGTTTGTTCATTAGATTCCACATCATAAATGAAACCACATGGCATTTGTCGTTCTCCGATTGACTTTATTCACTTAGCATAATGTTCTTCAGGTCCATTTAAGTTGTCCCAAAGGGTAAAATTTTCTTTTTTTTTGTACAGCTGAGTAGTATTCCATTGTGTAAATGTCCCATAGTTGTTTTACCCACTCATCTACTGATGGGCATTTGGGCTGCTTCCATATGTTGGCAATCGTAAATAATGCTGCAATGAACATAGGTGTGCTTATGTTCTTTCGAATTAATGTTTTGGGTTTCTTTAGATATATTTCTAGAAGTGGGATCCCTGGATCAAAAGGCAGATCCATTTTTAATTTCTTGACGTATCTCCATACTGTTTTCCACAGTGGCTGTACCAGTCTGCATTCCCACCAACAGTGCCAAAGAGCTCAACTTTCTTTGCCATCTGTATGTCCTCTTTGGAGAATTATCTATTCTGGTCCTTTGCCAGTTTTTAATTGGATTGTTTGTTTTATTTGGTGTTGAGTTTTGTAAGTACTTTATAAATTTTGGATATTAATGCCTTATCAGATGTACCAGTGAATATATTCTCCCATTCTGTGGGTTGTCTTTTTACTTTATTGATAGTCTCCTTTGCTGTGCAAAAACTTTTTAGTTTGATGTAGTCCAATTTGTTTATCTTTTCTTTTGTTTCCCTTGCCTGGGGAGATATATCTGATAAAACATTGCTACAAGCAATGTTGAGACTTTGCTGCCTATGTTTTCGTCTATGATTTTTTTTATGGTTTCTAGACTAATATTTAAGCCTTTAATCCATTTTGGATTTATTCTTGTGTGTGTTGTAAGAAGGTGGTCCGGTTTCATTTTTCTGCAGTTAGCTAGCTGCAAGGATTGACTGTGAACACTGACCATCAACCCCCGCCCACCATAGAGGATTAGCTGTGCAGGGGTAAAGTGGTGGTGCTTCCGTCTGTAGCTGTCCACTGGGTGCACTGGCCTTTGGGTTTTCCTGGGTGGTACAGGCCAAGGTTAGCCGCTACCTGTGTTTTGCCCAGGGCCACCCTGCCTGAGTTATAAAGCAATCTGAGATGACTGCTACTTGTGCTAGGCTTGGTGATTTCCTGGTGAAGCCTAACTGTGACTCTAGGATGCTAGTTCCTGGCCTGGGGCTTTGCTGAGGCCTGCTGCTACTTGTTGAGAGGATTTAGCAAGTTCTGAAGCAGGAGCCATACCATTTATATGCAAAAGCAGCTTGGGTGGGCCTGTAAGTTGGGCAGGGTGGAGTCTCTGTGGATCTCCAAGGCTGGTCAACAGTGTTAGCCAGGTTGATGGAATCTTAGATAGGACACCAGCTTGCCGGCTTTGCTGGGGGAAGGTTTAGCAAGGGAAAATGCCCTCGGCTCACGTTGATACCAGACACTTCAGTTTCTCCCTGTATATCACTGGTACCCCTCAAATTGCCACCCCATCCCCAGAGCCCAGAGGGAGTGAGTCTGAGTAGGTGAGTCCATGTGTGAGTTCTTTAAGAGGAAGTGCTTGGGGCTCCAGAAGTTTTTCCCACCAACTCAATCCCACTGGTGTTTGCAGCCAGAAGTTGTGGGGACTTATCTTCCTGGTACTGAAACCCTCATCTGGGTGGTCTATTATGTGGCTGGGACACCTCACTCCTGAGACGTCCCTCCGGATATTTTATCCATAACATGTGGATGTGGGACCAGCCCATTCTGCGAGCGCCCGTCCTACCAGTCTGGGTGGATGTGGTTTTTTAAATTCTGTACTTGTCAGACTTTCATTCAACTCAATTTCTGTCAGTTCTGAGTGATGGTTGTTCCATATCTTAGTTGTAATTTTGATGTTGTTGTGTGAAGAATTGAGCCATGTCTGCCTATGCTGCCATCTTGACAGGAAATGTGTCTTGAATTTTTTGAAATACTTTGAGAAAGAGAGGTGTTAGTTCTTTCCAGAGTGTTTGGCCAAATTCACCTGTGATGCCATCCAGTCCAGGGTTTTTGTTTGTTTTTGATTATTGCTTCAATTTCAGTAGGTGTAAGCTGACTATTCCAATTCTTGATCTTTCCTGATTGATTTTGGAAAAATTGTATGTTTCTATGATTTATTCATTTTTGTCCAGGTTGTCCAGTTTGTTGGCATATAGTTGTTTATAATATTTTCTTACAATTCTTTGTATTTCTTTGGTGTCAGTTATTATTTCTTCTCTTTCCTTTATGATTTTACTTATTTGAGTCCTTTCTTTTTTTTTCCTTGATGAGTCTGGTTAAAGGTTTGTCAATCTTGTTTATCATTTCAAAGAACCACTTGGACTCATTGATCTTTTGTATCATTTTTTAGACTATATGTAAATTATTTATGCTTTGCTCTTTATTATTTCCTTCCTTCAACTGACTTTAGACATTGTTTATTGTTCTTTTTAGAGTTCCTTTAAGTGTGTTAGGTTGTTTATTTGAGCTTTTTCTAGTTTTTTGAGATAGGCCTATAATGCTATGAATTTCCCTCTTAGGATTGCTTTTCCTGTGTTCTGCAGATATTGGATTGTTTGTATTTTCATTTTCATTTGTTTCAAGGTATCTTTTGATTTCTTCCTTGATCTCATTGTTAACTCATTCATTGTTTAATAACATGTTAGTTAGTTTCCATGTCTTTGTGTATTTTTCAGTGTTTTTCTTGTGATCAATTTCTAGTTTCATAGCATTTTGGTCAGAGAAGATGCTTGATACGATTTCAATCTTCTTGAATTTAATGACACTAATTTTGTGTCCTAACATGTGGTCTATCTTAGAAAACATTCCATGTGCACTTGAAAAGTCTGTATGTTCTGCTACTTTGGGGTGAAATGCTCTGAAATGCTTCTTCTCTGGGAAGCTCTTATTTCTCCTTCAATTTTAAATTATAGCCTTGCTGGGTAAAGTAGCCTTGATTGTAGGTCCTTGATTTTCATCTCCTTGAATATTTTATGCTAATCCCTTCTGGCCTAAAATGTTTCTGTTGAGAATTCAGATGACAGTCTAATTGGAGCTCCCTTGTAGGTAACTACCTACTCTTCTCTTGTGGCTTTTAGAATTCTCTCCTTGTCTTGAAGCTTTGCCACATTAATTATGATGTGTCTTGGTGTAGACCTCTTTGGGTCTATATTGTTTGGGACTCCGTGTTTCCTGGACTTGTGTGTCTGGTTTGTTTGTTTGTTTTTTCACCAGACTAGGGAATTTTTCAGTTATTATTTTTTCAAATAGGTTCTCCATCGCTCTCTCACTGTCTTCCCTTTCTGGTATTCCTATGATGCATATGTTGTTATGCTTCATGTTGTCCTAAAGATTTTAAGCTCTCCTCGCTCTTTTTAATTTTTTCTTTTTTTTGCTCTGCCTGGGTGTTTTTTCCTACCTTGTCTTTCCAACTTCTAATTCAATCTTTTCCTTCATCTAACCTACTGTTTATTCCTTCCTGTGTATTATTTATTTCAGATATTGCATTTTTATTTCTGGCTGATGCTTTTTTATTGTTTCTGTGTCTTTTCTCATGCAGTTGAGTATCCTTGTAATCATTACTCTTAACTCCATATCTGATGAATTGCTTGTCACACTTTCATTTAGTTCTTCTTCTGGAGGATTTTCTTGTTCTTTCATTTGAGGTTTGTTTCTTTGTCTTCCCATTTTGGCTGCCTCTTTGTGTTTGTTTCTGTATTATGTAGAGCTACAAAGACTCTTGTGCAGACCTATGTCAGATGCTGCATTTGACTGGACCTGGGCTATCCGTTTCAGGCTATCAGTAATCTGCAGCACGTGGTTCCATCTTCTGGGCCTGGGTTTGTTCAGAAAGACCCCCGCTGAACACCAGGGCTGGCTTTTACCAGCACTGGGCCCATGAGAGGGTCAACTAAAGCCTCAGCACACTCAGAGATCGGCCTTAGTTGTTAAACTTAATCACTAGATAGCCTCCAACTGTACTACTTAGCAGCCTACCTTAAGCTACACAGAGTGGGGCAGAATAATTCCTGCAGGCAAGGATGTTGCTTCCCTTCAGGCTGATGCTTCCTGATGTAAGTGCTCTGCCTGAGGATGATAGCCTGCACAGTATGGGGAATGACTCAGCACAAGGATCCTGTCAGCTGTTCCTTTAGTTTTCTTCCCAGAGCCATCAGCCCCTGATTCTCATCATGCATCTCTATTCCACTCCTCCCTCTCTCTGCCGGAGCCCAGGGTAATTGCCTACAAACAGAATTTTGTGCATTGGCCCTTAAAGAGGCTTTCTACATTGGCTCTTCAAAAGGCTTTCTGCATCTCTAGCCATCTCTCCCTGGCAGACTGAAACCTGCTGCTTTTCACAGCTGAGTGTTATCTGGTTTTCTTTCCTGGTTCTGGCTCTGTAGGCTGGAGACCCCAGCTTAGGTTCCCCCCACACTTCTCAGGGGGAGTCCCCTTGAGCACTGAAATATACCTCTGGAACTTCGGCTGCTGCCCTTGGGAGACTAGCCAGCTCTCTTGTGCCTCCTCTGCACTCCTTACCAGACACGTTGTGACGAAGCGGTTTCTTCCATCTGTCCATGGTTACAAGGCTTTTCTCCAGTTAGTGTTCAGTTGGTTATTCAGGATACTTTCTCTACATTTTAGTTGTAATTCCAGTTTTGTCTTGGGATGAGGTTTGTGCAGCTTCCACTTACTCCTCTGCCATCTTGGATCCCACTCTTATTTTTTTCTAAAGTATTATTTATGTGCCAATTTCTTCATAAAGGATTTCACTTGATCCTAATAGCAATCCCAGAAGCAGGGACTATTTTCCTCATTTTTTTTTAATCCTCAACCCAGGACATTTTAAAATTATTTTTTGAGAGAGGAAGAGAAAGAGAGAAACATAAATGTAAGAGAGAAACATTGATCGGTTGCCTCCCATATGCACCCCAACCCACAACCTAGGTATGTGCCCTGACCAGGGATTGAACCTACAAACTTTTGGTGTACAGAATGATGCTCCATCCACCTGAGCCATCTGGCCAGGGCTTTTTCTCATTTTGAAAATTCAGAAACTAAGGCTTATAGAGGTTAAATAACTGGTCTTCCCGATGTTCTTGGGAAAACTGCAGAATTAATGACCGCTAGAGACTAATAGTTTCCCATATGAATGCATACTTTCACTCCCACCAATTAAATTGTGATTCTTAATAAGTCATTGTGTTTATTCCCAAACCTGCATATGCCCATTGTATTTGTTATTATAATTAGGTAATTTAATTAAAGCGATGAAAATCCATGCAAACTTATAAAAACCAAGTTAAATGCTCTTGAAAAGTCTCAGAAAAGGCAAATTGTTGAAAAATAATTGTGTGAATTAAATGACTACAAAATATTGGGGCAACAATTCTAAAAACTTATGTGAATTCTGCATTTCAGACGCTTCCCAAGTTCCTACTGCTCTTTAAAAAAAACTGAACATGGAAATTATAGATCATTATGGGTGCTGTTTATGCAAATCAAACAAACAAACAAAACTAAATAAAAAACAAACCAACCCCCTCCCTCAGAAGCCCATTCAGCAGATCTACCTATTCTGAAAGAAAAGATTTTGGCTAAACATCAAAAGATTGGCAGATGAATATAAATTTATGTATTAAGTTAAAACAAAATGAGCCCTGGCTGGTGTAGCTCAGTGGATAGAGCACGGGCTGTGAACCAAAGGGTCACTGGTTCTATTCCCAGTCAGGGCACATGCCTGGGTTGCAGTCCAGGCCCCGCAGTAGGGGGGCGCATGAGAGACAACCACACATTACTGTTTCTCTCCCTCTCTTTCTCCCTCCCTTTCTTGAAAAAATAAATAAAAAAAATTTAAAAAACAAGTCTATAAAAAATGTTTTAAAGTATATGATTAATTTTGGTCATTCTCCACTTTAAGCAATCTGTGTTGATTGTTTCATTCACAGCCAGTCCCAGCTCAACCGTAGTTGAAAGCTGCTATTCACTTACATGAACAACAATACAAAGGGTTGTCTTGCTCAGCAAATGACTGGCATATCATAAGAGTTCAAAACTTCAGGACTTCAGTTATTATTATGATTACCTGCACTCGATGTATACTAGGACTAGTAACTGCTGGCTCTTGGTTTAACAAATAAGTGTCGAATGACAGTTATTAACCACCCTAAATTAATTCAAACTGGATGCAGATCTCAAATCCCTGCCAAAATATGATGTTGCTAATTGGCTCACTGGCTTTTCCCTTATCCAGCACTAAAGTTTAGAAAAGCTTTGATGGAACAGAGGAAGGTTTTTCTCCCCTTTTCTGCTTCTTTTAAAAAGAAATCTCATAAAAATCTACTCTGGACTGGTTTACATCAGATCCTGGCAGATAATAGGGAGGGAAAAAATCCTCCTAAAATATGTGACTTCAGTCAGAGGCTACAGCCCAGGCATGTTTTTGTAAGAATGCTGTTATGAGGACAATATGTCTCGTTACTCCCTCTCCTTACAGTTTATTTTTAATTATTGATGTCACTCCTTCCCTCCTTCTCTGCCCAAGTAAATATAACATTTAAAAATGAAAGAGGCTAGCGTGTCAGCGACCGACTGAAAGAAAGAATAAATGATTTAGAGTAATAGATTGTTGAATTTGGTTAACCCTGAGCTACAACTTACTCCCTCACTTTTCTCATGGGCAGGAATTTTCAGCACGTTGCCCTATCAGAACACTGTTCGCTCCATCCAAGCCGGCTCTAAGGGCCAGAGCAGAGGGAGCAGCAAAAGGAAATGTTTATGTTGGTGGGTGTGTCTTTGGGTCGTTGGCCGCAGCTCTTTTCTTTCTCTCATCTGACCCAGCTGTTCTCTCTACCTTTACTTAGAGAGCCAGAGTTAGAGTTTAATATAAATAAAATATATGACAACATCATCACATAATGTAATGGGATAGTCTAGCATTTGTATGTGTCTGCCACTGAGGAAAATAATAACTCTGTATACACATGAAATCGATGGACCCTTGAGATCCTGTGTTACTTGTTAATGAAGAAAACAATCCTGGCAAGTGACTTTTACCAGAAGGTTAGCTCTCTAAATCAAACACTTAGATTAAATTTTGCAGACATTCACACACAAAAATTCAAAACAGATACACAGCAATATTGTAGACAAGACTCTGTTCTTAATCCTCTCTCCCATGCTTAGGCACACACACATGTGTTAACACATGCGCTTCTTTGGCAGTATTCAGAGAACATACAAGTAAAGTTGGTTAAGCTCATCAACCAAGCAGGCCAGCTTCCAGGGCTCCCGACTGTGTCATCTCTGAGTGCTTGCTAGTTCACAGCCTAACACTTGACTGTGCCTCACTTTGAGTGCATGTGTTTGAAGGTCTCTTACCCAACCAGACTGCAAGATTTTTAAAAGCCTGACAACATCTTATATTTGGCTTATATTCTCCTTTGCTCCTAGTACAAAACTCAACAAGATATTGATAGATACTAAGGGGATAACATATCAGATGAACAGAGATGGCTTTCTAAGGTTGAATCCACACAACAACAGAGTCCTTCCTGGCTCAGGTCACCAGCTATATCACCTTCCCAGGGGGTCGCCTGCCCCATTGTAGAAGTCTCTGCTCCCCAGAAGTTTTATTTATGTTTGTAATTCAAATTATTGTCATGGAGCATGAAGGTACCATATTTTTTGGACCATAAGACGCACCTAGGTTTTAGAGGAGGAAAATAGAAAAAAAATTTTTTGAAGCAAAAAATGTGATAAAATATTTAATAACATAAATAACATCATATTTCACCAATGTAAATGTAAACAGAACATTCAGACTATAAGATGCACCTCTATTTTCCTCCAAATTTTGGGGGGGGAAGTGTATCTTATAGTCTGAAAAATATGATAATTTTACAAATTTCCACCACTGCAAGAGTAAGGCCAACTGCCTGTATCCTTTATCAGAATCCAATTCATTTCAAAATGGGGACAGAAGGACACTTTGCTTGGGGTGATGGGCGCACAATGCAGTGTGAAGATGAGATTTTATTGAATTGTACACTTGAAACCTGGATGATTTTGTGAGCCAATGTAACCCCAATAAATTCAATTTAAAAATCCAGTTTATTTCAACAAATGTTATTATCACTTGGGCCAGCTGTCAATGGCGCCAGCTGAGAGCCCAGGTCTGGCCATGAGGAGTCAGGTCAGCTCAAACGCTGTCCAGTAGGCCTCTTTCACTGAAAGGTCCATGAAGAGGGTGAGGGTAGGACCAGCCCTAGGGACCTTAACAAAGGGTCTAAGGTCTCGGGATCAAAAACTTAATGCCTCATAATATTCTGAAGCTTATTATAAGCAGAATTAGAGGATTCACATTGCCTTTCAAGCTGGAGAAGTTCAAGCCTACCTGTTCAGCCTCATCCTAATTCCTGAAAATAATAGCTAATATTTACTGGACATTTAACTATATGTGCTAGGACTTGACATGTCTATCTCATTGAAACTTTCTAAGCTTTATGTGTTAGGTACTACTTTTAGTTAGTCTCCTTTACCAAGGAAGAAATAGATGCAAAGATCAATTAATAACATTCCCAGGGTCACATGGCTGGTTAGTGATGGAGTTGGATTCAAACCCAGGCAGTGTGAGTCTATGGCTGGTCCTCCTAACAGATTTTTGCCTCCTTAATTAGCTACCTCCAATGAATATAAGGGACTCTCACTTACAGGGTATTGCACATGGGCTTAGAATTATTAAGAACATAAGAGGGGCCTCTGAAGACCCTGCCCCAAGTTATATACAGCCTTTCAAAAACACAACTCTTCAAGTAACTGGAGGACAAGCCAATATATAATCACACAAAAACGTGATATGGTTGTCTAAGAGAATAGGAGAATGAATGAAATAAGAAATGGAAAAAGATTACCAGGCAGCATTAAGAACCCACTTAAGGTTAGTTGTGATGTATTCAGAATGAGACCAATTGGCATGGTGACCTTTTTCTAGTCACGCTCAGCTATGTGAGCGCAGTGGCTCCATGGGCAGAGAGCTGGAACTATACCTGAATTGGGGTTTTGCTAAGCAAGTATTATAAGTAAGAGTTGAGAATACATTCAAAGGAGTGGCTACAATACCAGGTATAGAGAGAAGACATGAGGGATGTGGGGACAATGAAAAGGAATCAATGAATAATAGATCCCAATGGGTACAGGGATTGTGGGAATCAGGGTATGGGAGGGGCAATGTGACTGTAGCAGACATGGATGCTATAGAAAGTCCGAAGTTCAACTCACATGGGCCAGAATAGTTGGGGGAGACTTCTTTGAAGGTGGTAGGTAGGATTTAGGCTGAGAATAAAGGACAGAGAAGAACTCAGGTTGATTAGACAAATAATAGCAGATAGACTAGCGTGTGCTATATAATAATGTTTTGGTCAATGATGGATCATATAAATGATTGTGGTCTCATAAGATTATAATGGAGCTGAAAGATCCCTATCACCTAGTGACACCATAGTGCAACGTATTACTCGTGTGTTTAATGTGATTCTGGTGTAAACAAACCTAGTATGCCGCCAGTCTTATAAAATTATAGCACACAAAATTATGTACAGTACATAATGCTTGATAATGATAACAAATTACTATGTTACTGGTTTATGCATTTACTGTACCATACTTTATAATTATTTTAGCGTGTACTCTTTCTACATATTAAAAAAAGGTTTTCTGTAAAACAGTATTCCACATTATGCCGAAAGCAACCACATATATCTCACGTTAACCACGTCTCTTGATTGTGCTTACTTTAATTTTGTGTTGTTTTGTGGTACTGTAAAAACACATGGTACAGGTTTGTAGGCTGGGAGCAATAGGCTATACCATTAGCCTAGGCATGTAGTCGGCTATATCATCTATGTTGGTGTAAGTACACTCCATGATGTTCGCACAATGTGAAATCACCTAATGACACATTTCTCAGGTTGTATCCTTGATGTTAAGCAGCATATACCTATTCCAAATTGGGGACAAAGTTGAGCAAGAACATGAAGCCTGTACTAAAGATAATGGATTTAGGAAACAGTAGGGAGACCAAGCTTACTAGAATATAAAGTTCAGATTGGAGAGTGGTAGGGCATAAATTTTGATAAGTATTGCTAGCTGATGACTCAAGGACAGAGAGGATCAGAACTATTTCTTTTAACAAATATTCTGAAACAAATCTGTAATCTTTATTTCTTTGTTTACTAGTGAGCATGAATAAGGTCTCTGCAATTTACATTGACAATATCACCCCGTTTGAAAACCTTGTTACATTTTATCAGTAACTTTTCCTCCTGTTTTTAACACCTTTTATTGGCTCCATATGGTGATATTATATGTCTGCTTTACAATGTTCAATTATACAATTGAATAATTTAGTGCAGCTACAATTGACTGAAGCAGAGATTCAATAGACATTTCAAAGCTTCTAAAAACGTAAACAAAAATGTCTAACTGAGTAGATTTACAGTGACTGAGAGATGGTCATTGTCACTGCCAATCAAAAACAACCAAACACAAATGACTAAACTTCATATAACCAAAACCACTTCTCCATGGTCCACATCATTCCTTCCTTCAGTCAGTCACATTTGAGCACCAACTATAAGCCAAGAACATGGTAGGTAATGGGAACATGCAAATGAAAGAAACATCCCTTCCCAGACTGGTGAGCAAGATAAACAAGTAAAAAAGATAATAACAACAACAGGAACATCAGTACTCCAATGAAAATAACACAGGGAGCAAAAAGGAAAGGTTCTCTACCTGGAAGCGCATGGGAATCCAGGAAAGAGGTCTGAGAGGCATTGACTTCAGAGCTAAGTTTTGAAATCCCAGCAGTAGTTACCTAAACAGCTGCCAAGTGGCAGAGTGTGCTTCTGGTGGAGGGAGCCGCAAATGCAGAGGCTCGACTGAGAAATGCTGACATGAGGGAGTAAGAGAGCTCCCAGGTAAATTAGCATCTTGGGAAATCAAGTGGGGGTAGTGAGAAAATTGAGGCAGGAGAGATTAGCAGGGCCAGAAACGAACAAACAAGCAAACAAAAAACTGTATGTGTTCTGCAAAGGAGGCAACGTGGAGCCATTGATAAAAGTTAAGCCAAGGAGGGATACTGTAGAATCTAGACTAGAAAGATCATTCTCGTGGCAGAGCAGATGATTTAAGCAAGGAGATTAGTTAAGAGACTTTTGCAAGTCATTCAAGTGAGAAATGATAAGCCTTGAACAAATGTGGACGTAGAGGAGCAAACCAATAAATACCTTACATGTCTGGGAAGTAGAGTTCGTTAGGTTGGTGACTGATACAAGGCCTAAGGAAGAGAAGGAAACAAGTGATGTTTTCTATCTTTCAAAGATCTCACTGGGGTACAATATAAATTTATTTTTTAGATAGATCACTGCAGAAGTATGAAATTTGAGTAAAAAGTTGAGTTATGAAGCTTTTTTTTATCCGGGGGAGAATGAATTTCCCTAGGTTTGGGCTTTGGGTTTGTAGCCTCCAGAAGAAAGTTTGGACAGAAGCCTTATAAAATAGTCTATTGTAAATTGTACTGCTATGAACATTGGGGTGCTTAGGTTCTCTTGGATTGGTGTTTCCTGATTCTTAGGGTATAATCCCAATAGTGGAATTGCTGGGTCAAAAGGCAGTTCCATTTTTAGTTTTCTGAGGAAATTCCATACTGTTTTGCACAGTGGCTGCACAAGTCTGCATTCCCACCAACTAGGGTTCCCTTTTCTCAGCATCCTCTCCAACACTTGTTGTTTGTTGATTTGGTTATGATGGCCATTCTGACCAGTATGAAGTGGTATCTCATTGTAGTTTTAATTTGCATCTCTCTGATGGCTAGTGATGCTGAGCATCCTTTCATATGTCTCTGGACCCTCTGTATGTCCTTCTTGGAGAAGTGTCTGTTCAGGTCTTTTGCCCATTTTTTAATTGGGTTGTTTGTCTTCCTGGAGTAGAGTTGTATGAGTTCTTTTATTTTTTGGAGATTAAACCCTTGTCCAAGGTATCATTTGCAAATATATTTTCCCATATGGTTGGTTCCCTTTTCATTTTGCTGATGTTTTCTTTAGCCATGCAGAAGCTTATTTTGATGAAGACCTATTTGTTTACTCTTTCCTTTATGTCCCTTGCTCTAGGGCACACATCAGTGAAAATATTGCTGCATGGAATATTTGAGATTGTCCTGTCTATGTTTTCCTCTTTTATGGTGTCATGACTTATATTTAAGTCTTTTATCCATCTTGAATTTATTTCTGTGTATGGTGTAAGCTGGTGGTCGAGTTTCATTTTTTTGCATGTAGCTGTCCAGATCTCTCAACACCACTTATTGAAGAGGCTATTTTTACTCCATTTTATGCTTCTGCTTCCTTTGTTGAATATTAATTGGTCATAGAGACTTGAATTTATTTCTGGGCTCTCTATCCGTTTCATTACTCTATGTGTCTGTTTTTATGCCAGTATCAGACTACTTTGATTATAGTGGCCTTGTAATATAGTTTGATATCAGGTATTGTGATCCTTCCTATTTTGTTCTTCTTTCTCAAGATTGCTGTGGCTATTTGGGGTTGTTTATGTTTCCATATAAATTTTTGAAATATTTATTCTGTATCTGTGAAATATGTCATTGGTATTTTAATAGGGATAGTGTTAAATCTATAAATTGCTTTGAGTAGTATGTATATTTTGATGATGTTAATTCTTCCAATCCATGAAAACAGTATTTGCAGCACAATTTACAATAGCCAAGTGCTGGAAGCAACCTAAGTGCTCATTGGTAAGTGAGTAGTCAAAAAACTATGGTACATTTACACAATGGAATACTGTGCAGCAGAAAGAAAGAAGGCGCTCCTACCCTTTGCAACAGCATGGATGGATCTGGAGAACATTATGCTAAGTGAAATAAGCCAGGCGGTGAAAGGCTAATACCATATAATCTCACCTATAAGTAGAACCTAATCAACAAAACAAGCAAGCAAAATATAACCAGAGACATTGAAATAAAGAACAAACTGACAGTAACCAGTAGCGGAGGCAGAGAGAGGGATAATGGGGCAAAATAGGAAAAGGTTCATCAAGGAACATATATAAAGGACACACTGATAAAGCCAAAGGGGGTAGGTTCGAGGGTGGGGCGGGGGGCAGATATGAGGGGAAATGGAGACAAGTGTACTTGAACAACAATAAAAATAAATAAATAAATAGTTTAAATTTATTTGTTAAAGTTATTCCTTTTATACCATTAAAAATAAATTGCCAGCAATCTTTACGGCTTAATTATCTTTCTGTTTGTCAGACCTTTCAAATGCTGTCTGGCCAGAACTATTCCACCTATGTCGACTCTATAATACCTTCCTTGTCTGATTAACGTGAGGCAGAGTAGTAGCTCAGCTGCCTTTCCAGCTTCAGAGTATGAGGAAATAAGAATGAGCAGAGTTTTCTAACATGTGTTTAGCATGATGAAATCACATTTGTCCTCAAAATGCAGACTGTTGTTGGCATTTTTATGGTTTGATTTTTTTTAGCTAAAAATTTATCCATATGTGCTCAGATTCTAAATGACAAAAGCCATTCACTCAACTACTTCCAATGAAATGGAGCCCTTGTCTGAAGACAAGATTACAGGATCATAGCTGTTGAGGCTTTTCCACCAGGAACCCGATGGCAGCTGAGGCTGCGTCACACTACCACTGCCTCCAACCAGGGGCAGAGCCGGCACAGATGGAGAACCAGAACTCACCAAAGAAAAAAATGGTCAGTCCTCAGGAAGAAAGAAAGAAAGACAACTTCTCAAACTCCAACTTTTAGGTTTAAACAGACAAAGTGAGATGTGCAGCTGTGAGAAAAGCTGCTACATGTCATACTTCTCTTGTCACAGATGCCAGTTGGGTCCTGCCTGTTCAGCTGCTGTCCCGCCTTTCTTTGCTAACCCCAGGCAAGATGCTGCGGTGCAGGCCTGGGAGAGTGATCTCAGTCCCAATGCCAAATGGATGACTAAAATAAACATAGAAAAACCAAATCATTGTCTTTGGACTGAAATGACCGTTTTGCTCATTTGAAGCTTCTGACTTCCTTTTGGAACCACATCCTTGAGATGTCCAGATGGGGCTTTCAAAGACTCTTTCTTGTATGAGTTTGTTTTTTTTTTAAAGTGATACATGCCATATGTGCAAGAGTCAAATAACTACTTTCACTAGTTGCAGCTATAGGATGAACAGGAGTTCAGTACAGGACAAGGGAATTAAAAACACACACACTTAGCTACATCTTTTGAAGAATGGAAGCTGCTTGAAAATGTGTGCTCATAATTCCTTGCCTCATCTTTGGGTGGAGTAACTTGAAAGTTTTAGTATCTTTGCCAGAATTTTTCACATGTGGAAAGGAAACAGACTAGTTCAGTAAGACTGCCTTAAAATTTAAAAATATATTAGGGTCCACAGACTTTTTTTAAACCATTATTGAGACTTTGATTCTTCCATGGAATTTTTACTCTAAGGTTACTGTCTTTGCTTTATCCCACGATATTCGACTGAAATTATGGTATATGAGCCTTCCCCAGCTGTTGGGAGAACATAAAAACCATCTACCATGCAACTGGATCAGTTAAAATCATTTTGGTCACAAGTGACAGAAATTTTTCTCAAGTTGGCTTAAGCAAAAAGGAGAACTTATTGGCTCACAGAACCAGTAAGTGTAGGAGTATACTAGCTTGAGGCATAACTGACTCAAGATGCTTAAACAATTGATGTATGGAATCTTTCTCCTAAGTCATAGATCTGCTTTCCTTTATGTTGGTTTTATTTCAGGTGGGGTGGCAAAATGACCATCAGCAGCCTCAGGCCTAGCCACACCAGTAGAAAGAGATTTTATTTCTGAATAGTCCTTTTCGTAATTTTAGACAAGGCTATCATTGGCCTGTTTTAGGTCATGTGCCATCTTTGAGCCAACCACAGGGTCGAGGGCTTGTAACCTTGTTAACATGCTCTCACTGGAACCGAAGGACGGTCCAGATTCACTCAAATCACAAAGGTAGTTTGAGAAAATGCATGATTCCTTGGAAAACTGGGTTACTGATAGGAAAACGGCAATGGGTGCCGTAGCAGGCAGTGTTGGCTGCCTGTCTAAAATCCACTTTCTTCTTTTTCCCTGCTACCTGAACCCTAATATGTCTAGGTATTTACTCCCCACGTGTGGCTCTGGGCTTCAGGTAAGGGTGGGAGTAAGGGTGGGCCAGCACAAAGAGTCAGAGTCTGGGCAAATGAGGAAGGTGTTCTGTTCACATAACAACACTGACAGCATGTCAGAGTCCAAGTGTAGTGAGGCAAGCATTCAAACCAGGAAAAAGTGGCAATGGCTTATGGGAAATTGGTTACATGCAGAGGAATTGATCAAAGAGGTGATATATTACAAATAATTGAACACAGATTTCTCGCTGTTGGAGAAGGGAATTACAAATATGGAAAAGGAGAAAAGTAGTAAACCCTATGGTACTGGATTGGAATTGAAGGTATTCTTGTGAATTAATGCATTCAAACATTATATATATATATAATCTGTCCAGAAAAAAGTCCAGCCACTGTTAATATGAGCATAGTTCGCATGACATCAATGTAACCTGGCAGCCAAGGAGAGTGGACTGGGATGTGCATGCATGAACAATGATGACTTCACTGTACTAGCCAGTGGGGGTGGAAGACACCACTGAATGAGCATGTGCACTGTATGGCCATTTCATTCAAAATGACTAAGCAAGTAGAACAACAAATGTACATCAGATTTTGTGTTAAGCTTCAACATTCCTCTGCAGAAACTATTTGGATGATTCAGAAGGCCACAGCTATGGGCAATTGGTGATTGGCAGCTTCATCACAACGATGCGCCCGCTCATGCATTTCATCTCATGCAGAGTTTTTTGGTGAAACACCAAATCACCCAGGTGACTCAGCCCCCTACAGCCAAGATGTGGCATCCTGGGACTTCTGCCTTTTCCCAAAACAAAAATCACCTTTCAAAGTGAACAGATTTCAGGCCATTGATAAGATTCAGGAAAATACAACAGGACAGTGGATGGTGACTGGGAGAACTGTGCCTACTTTGAAGGGAACTGAGGTATCATTGTCCTATGTACAATGTTTCTTGCCTCTTGTATCCTCTTCAATAAGTGTGTCTGTTTTCCCATTACATGGCTAGATACCTTCTGGACAGACTTCCAATGTTTAAACATATATATGCAAATACAGTAACAGTAATACCTCAGAGCAGAGAACAAACCTAATGCTCAAATGTTATCTTCTAAATGCTACTCTACACTAAAGGGAACCAAGGTTTCTTATCAAGGGTGAATCCAGCTCTGAGCAAAGAAAATACAAGATGAACAGGGATATTTTGTAGTGCCCAAAAGTAAGAAAGTGCTCAAAAAAGGATGAGGGCATCTTGATGGCACACGGAAACCAATGTTACGGGGTTCCAACTTGCCAATCGGGGACCATTTCAGCAACAAAATAAATATCTTAGCAATGAATTGTAACCCATTAAATAAAAGAAAAATTTGCATGCCTAATAATATAAATAAATAAATGAGGAAGAAAAGAAAGTTCTCCCTTACATAGAATTCCAACTAATAACAATAGAAAGGATGGTGAAAATAGAAAAATCACCATTTGGCAAACACTTTAGTAATTATTTCAGGCAAGAATCATAGATGGATACTCAAATTTAAACATATATATGTTATTTTATATGTATATAAAATAAACATTTTGCCTACATAGTCTCAAACCAGTTAGTCATTTAGTAAATTTATTTTGGAAAAACCTGGCAAACACCACCTGAATTAAGTGATTCGTTATTTATATAATGTTACATATCAATTTTACCTCAATAAAAATTTGATTTTACCTATTTCTTTTTTACTTTTTTAATGTGATTACTAGAAAATTTCAAATTCAAATGTGGATCTCATTATTATTTTTATTTTTGGCTCTCACTATATATTTTTTGACCAACACCGATCTAGATCTGGATGTCCCCCTGGTACTCTGGGTCCCTCCCTCCCTCACCTTGAACAGTCTCCTACTCAACCTTCTGACTGCGATGACCTGGAATCCACACTTGTGAATACAATCAGGGACTCGTACCGAGCCTAGAGAAATGGCCGTCTTCAGGGAGGTCAACAGGATGATGCGCCTCTAAGAATTGAATCTTGCTTCCTGGCCCTTGGAGTTCCCTATGCTCTTTGCTGTGGTTATTCTTATGACACTCATCTAAGAAGAGGATGATGTATCAGTGAGACTTGCCATCCTAAAGCTGAAGTCAGATGACTGGGATTCTTGCTCATTTGTCTTTGTCTCCCCTGTTTGTCCCAGCCAGTGTTCCCATAGCAGAGTAAGGAGTCTTAGACAATTGTTAAAAAGTTGTTACCACACAGTCCTAGGAGCGTGAGTTCTACCAAGATGGCTGGAGCAAGGCGGTGGTTCAGCCTGCTTTTTTCCAGCAAAAGAAAACTGCTGTTACAGTGCAAATAATGTGCCAGCATTCACTGGGTTAACATTCTTTTTTGTGCCTTTGATGAATACACACTCCATGGTGTGTCTGAAAGCCAAATTGTTGTCATCTTTAGGAGAAGTAAAAGCTTTCTAGATTTTATCATTTTGACAGGTGAAGCACATCTGCTATAATCAACAATTTTTTAGGATGTTAGTCTCACCACACAGATTTGGAAACATGCCTTCCTTCTTTTTAAATTAATTTATTGGGGTTCTAATGTCAGTTTACTGAATAAAGGTTCTGGCAATGTGCATGACATGCTATAACATCCCAACATGAAAAGGTAGTTTTGGAGGCAGAAACCCCCACTGGTCTAGCCGCTTGGTTGCCAACACTTCCAGAAAATCCCTTTATGCTATAGTGATGTAACCTTTGTGTACAGAAACTAAAGAAGCAACTAGGATAAAGAACTGTATTTCTTGTTATGTTGATTATGTCACACTTCATATGCATTCATACAGGTCAATTAAAAGATACCCACTACAATGCTTTTTGTATAAAGAATAAAAGTTATTTTAGGAGAATCCCATTAAAGATCTTCTTTTGCCTGAGTCTTCCTATGTTGGGAAGCAGGAGTGTGTCAACATGCCAGGGTGTTAGGAATATAAAGAAAGGTTCAGCTCGACTTTCTTGAGTTTTTCAAGTTTTCCCACAGAGATGGAGGGAATGTGAATGTGGAAAGAGCTAATAAATCCCCCAAACACAAAGAATGACTAAGCAAATACATTACAATGGAAAAGCCGTCTAGATTTAGAGAAGATTTGGGAATTCTTTTGATACTTACAACCTTACTCCTGGAGAGGCTACTTTTATCATTAAAAAGTGTTCATAAATGTTTGATGAATTATGGTCCTATTCAAGTTTGCTTCTACACCTACGGGACATTTGAACCATGTGCATTGCAAGTGTTTGATGAGCTTGACTAAGAAAAAGCAAAAATAAGAACCACAAACGGGAGAGTTTTTGATTATTGATAAAGGTACATGTTCAGTGTTATCTTCGTACTTGAATATTATAATTGATGTGAATGACCCTGTTCTCAATTTGGTTATCTGATGAAAGGCTTCGGACTATAATAAAGTATTGTGTCATGGGCATACTATCCAGCTTCTCACATGCAGATCTCTTCTGGACGGAGCAGGGAAACCATGTGTGGTTTTCATCTGGGCATTTTCAGAAATCACATGATCCAGATTTGGAAGCTGATGATGACCAGCTAAAGGCACAGTCTTGGAATTCATTAGATATTTGCTTTTCTACTTCCACCTAAATCTACACTGCGTATGCATTCCTGCTGGTCAAATCCTGGGCAGAAATCCCGCAGGGAGGTTTCTCCCCTCTTGGCGCTCCAACAAAAACCTAGCTATCTTATAATTTTAGTGCAACGACAAAAGGGAAGTTCTTCTGATAGCAGCAGTTGAGAGCGTCTCCTCTGGCTGTTCAAATCTGGAGAGCCCTGCTCCTGCGCTTTCTGTCCGTATTTCTTGGGCTCCGTGAGTACAGAATGTCTTAGCACCATGACTGCCAGACCTCTCCAGGACCCTGGAGTGAGCTGCTGCCTGGGTTCAGCAGTGATGGAACTACAAGCAGAGCAAAGTCACAGGGCCAGGGTTCATATGCTGATGGCCAAAGTGTAAACACAATCTCATTTGGCCCGGAGGTTATGGAATTGATCCATTTCTTTTTCGTATGTCTCTCTATAACTAGAATCTATATAGTCTGATAAAATCCAAAGAGAAAATTTTGCCTACTGGGATTTCTTTTCAGTTATGGTTGCTGGGAGGGGTGCCAGACCGAAGTCCTTTCTTCCACAGTGGATTCAGTGCAGGCAGCAGCAAGCTGACCTTTCCCACCCTTTTCATTCACACAATTCTAAGGAGAGAACCTACTTTTGTGCCCGGTGCTCATTCAGCCCTCAGCCTCTCCGCTGAGCCTACCAATTAGTGTTAATAATTGTGGCCAGAGTTTAAGGTCTGGACTTGGGAACACAACTGAGAAGATGGATTCGTTTCAGGAGCTAGACTACTAAGAAGGCATGTGATGGAACACGGGGGAAACAATCCACAAGGCTTAGTAACAGCCTGGGGAAATCAGGGCTTCCAGTTTGGAAACTTTCTTTATCAAAGCCCTTTCTTGGTGCATTGATCACTCGTTCAATTTGCCTCAAATGTTATTTGCTACAATTGAAATAATATAACAAAGCCAGACATTTATTTATAAATTTTTTTTAACTATATTTTATTGATTATGCTGTTACAGTTGCCCCATTTCCCCCTTCACTCTCCCCTCCCCCTTACCCCCCTTTCCCCTCCCTTTAGTTTTGTCCATAGGTCCTACACATAAGTCCTTCTGCTCCTGTACTTCCTATACTGTTCTAACCTCCCCTTGTCTATTGTCTACCTCCCATTTATGCTACCTGTTCTGTGCC
>PVJI01016854.1:0-37203 GCA_004026765.1 Micronycteris hirsuta
GGTTTAAGTTTTTATTATTTTTTTAAATTCTAGCCCATGTCCCTTCCTTCACATCTGGTCTCTAGATTCCTTACGGAGATAAATTATAAATCCCAGCCCTATGATTTACTACCTTTCAAATTTTAACTTATTTTCAAGGTTAACTTCCTGCCTCGCATCACGAGCATAAATAAATCTGTTTGCCATCTGAGAACACAGCATGATTGCAGGAAATAGTCTTCAACATCATAAAACTACCACATAAAATGCAGTGACAAGTGCACTCTCTAACAGGCAGTAAGCAGAAGGGGTCACTGTCAGTCAGGTGGGCCATTGCTGGAGGAGGAGGAATTGTGAGTAGAACAACAGAGATATCATCTGTGGTAGCCTTATGAGTCATATTTGGCTTGAATCGACACCCATGATGGCCGAATACTTGCAAAAACTTTTGTCCCAGCATGAATAGGTAAAGAATGAAATTGATGAAACATCTATTAATGTCGTAGTCATGGTACAAGGCTCTGGGGATACACTGGTAAACGGAATGATGTGGTCCCTGTCTTTGTAGTTGTTATGCTGATCTACATAAGTCAGGCATTGAACAATGAACGATGTGAGCATTTCAAAAGAAAAAGGACAAGAACCTTATTGGGGGAGGCGGGTAACTCCATAATCCCAAATTTTTGGCACCTGCTACTCAGAGACAGCCTACAGAGATCAGTTTGTGATAACTTTCTGTATCCAAATTGGATATTGAAAACAAAGACTAGATTGCTATGGGAAACTTACAAACTTAGGAGTCACAAATTGGCATTTTTGAATAAATAAATACAAATAGAGGTGGCAAATCCAAACTGAGTAATAACCACTAGCATCCCTATCGACACCGGTTATAAAAAAAGATACAGACCCTTAAATCAGGACGTCCCCTGATGTCTAAAAGATGTGTATCACCACGCCTTAGATGCTTTTCCACTTGCTTCGCAAATCACTTTAAACATATCTGGTAATCACGATTCATTATTTTTACTCACTCGGAAAGTCAAAAGCACTTTTTGCCACTGAGATGCTAAAGAAAAAGTAAAACACCATTCATTAGGAGATTTTATGGGTGTCTGAAGGTGTGCTTTTGGAAACAGGAAATGATTTATGACTTATCAAAAGGCATACCTCGGAGTCTCTAACCTAATCTCTACATTCAGCTGACTTTCCCCATTTCTCTAACACGGAGCGTAGCAACGGGAGATGCTCTTGATTAGCCAAGAGCCACCGCTGCTCATACACCAACCTATATTGTACTCAGGGCTGGGGAATTGCTAAATCACTTAAATATAGCGCTTCCAGATGAAAACTGCCCTGATGATGTTTTATCCTGAAAGGTGGAAGGAAAGTGAGCAGTTTTTATAATTCCGTAAAATTTAGAAACCCTTCTCGGGCGTATTACATGACCTATAAAATATATTTTGTATAAGTTTACATATTAAGAAGAAAGTGAAGGTGGCTGTTGGTATAAATTAGAACACTATGAAAATGCTGAGTCTGAAAATTTGAAAAATGATTTTAATTTCCTTTTTTTCTTTTCTTTTTACAACTTGATAGAAATATAATTGCAGAAAAAACACACTGCACATATTGAAAGAATACCATTTGACCATGTGTACATGCCCAAGAAACCATCCCCACAACCAAGATAATAAATATTTCCATTATGCCCAAGTTTTCTCATCCCTGTTTAATGTATTCCTCCCTGTATTAGTGTCTAGGCAATTACTGATCTTCTTTATGTCAGTATATGAGGTCTGTCCAGAAAAAGTCCAGCCATTGTTACTATAATGAGAATGGTTTGCGAGACATCGATGTAACCTGGCAGCCAAGGACAGTGGACTGGGATGTGCATGTGTGAACAATGACATTGCTGTATTAGTCAGTGGGGGCGGTAGATGCTGTTTAGTGAGCACGTGTATTGGGTGACTGTCACATTCAAAATGACTGAGAGAGTAGAAAAATGAATCTGCGTTAAATTTTGCGTTAAGCTTGATAATTCCTCTGTGGAAACTATTCAGATGATTGAGAGAGCCGCAGCTATGGGCAACTGGTGATTGGCAGCTTCATCATGGTGATGTACCCACTCACGCATCACGTCTCGTGCAGAGGTTTTTGGGAAAACATCAAATCACCCAGTTGACCCAGCCCCCCTACAGCCCATATTTGGTGCCCTTTGACGTCTGGATTTTCCCAAAACTAAAGTCACCTTTGAAAGGGAAGGGATTTCAGACTGTTGATGAGATTCAGGAAAATATGATGAAGCAGCTGTGGCAATTGGGAGAACTGTGTGAGGTCCTAAGGTGCCTACTTTGAAGGGGACTCAGGCGTCATTGTCCTGTGTACAATATTTCTTATATCTTGTATCTGCTTCAATAAATGTCTCTATTTTCATATTACATGGCTGGTACCCTTCTGGACAGAGCTCACATATTACCTTGCTCTTCTGAATTATTCAATACATAACCAGAACCATTCAGTATCATTTCTGGGGGGGAAGGAGTAAGCCGGTTTCTTTCATTTAGATTAATATATTTGAAGTATTTTCATATTTTGTAAATGTTTTTTATTGCTGAGTAGTCTATTGTATGAAAATAACACTATTTCTTTATCATTCACCTTTTGATGGCTATTTTGTCCCAGTCCCTCAAAAATGATTTTAATTTCTAAACCTGTTTCTGCCCAGAAAGAAACAGGAGTCTCCTGCAGTGATAGAAAACTTGGCTCTCTGGAAGATGGGCCATGGAATGGGGGGGGACCTATACATTCAGTCATAACCACTGACAATTTCCCACATTGTTATTCATTAACCTAGTCAATAAGCACTGGTTTGCATCCTGCCATGGTGTAGAACTGTGCCATTCTGTCCAGGACAGAAGCAATTCGCTGCAGGTGGCTACTGACCACTTCAAATGGTGCTAGTGAGACTGAGAGGCTGAAATTTCTAAAATTGTAACTTAAATTTACTTAAGTATAAATTTAAAATCTAACACCTTGTGCAGCTATTGGAAAACTTCTATATGTTTGGCACACCTTGGTTATATGAATCTACTTTTTTCAGCTGTAAATTTTATGATATCTAAAAATGAATGAAGTATTTCCAATGAAACTGTAGTGCCTGTACTGAGATGAGGTATCGCTGGAAAATACATACCAGATTTCAAAGACTTAGAACAGAAAAATGGCCATTAATACATTGTATTGATCACATATTGAAATAATAATACATATTGGGTTAAAGAAAATATAATCATCTCACTTGGTTCTCTTTACTTTTAAAGAATGTGTCTACTAGAAAATTTAAGACAACATATGTGGCTCTCATTCTCTTTCTATTGGGCAACACTATTTTGGACATTGTGTGGACATTGAGAACACACAGCTGAGCACCCCCTGAAGAATTGTATAGAATGGTGCTAAACCCACTGCTGTGGCAGGAAGAGACAGGGGAATGCACGGGACACTGTGGGGACATAGATGAGTAGCAACTAAATCAGGCTGACGTCAAAGATGGCTTCCTGCAAGAAGAGATTCAAACTTGAGTTGACCCTTCAAGTCTGAGTATGAGTTGGATGAAGAAAGAAAAAAGACGTTCAAGGAAAAGGGAGCGGCACATGCGATAACATCGGGAGAAGCAGTGTAATATGGTGATGAAGGATCCAGCAGCCTCACCTTTTGGGTCATCATCAAGCGGTAGGTACCACTTACTAACTGCAGGGCCTCAGGCAAATGACTTAATTTCTTGGTGCCTATTTCTGCCTCTATCAAATGGGTATCATACTGTTGCCTACATCCCAAGCTTATTGTGAGAAATGAACAAGCTAATCTACTGAGCAGGACCGTGTCCAACGCCACATCAGTGTTTGCTGTTATCATTGTGAATTAGAAAAAAGAAATAATTCCACTGTAGTTGGAGTAAAGGGTTTGTGGGTGGGGGTCGTGAGAGACAGGGCTACAGAAAAGATAGTCACCAGGCATTCACTTAAGCTTTTTGACCTTTGATCCTTAAAGCTCTGGAGGATGAGCTACATCTTAAAAACAACATTCCAGGCTGAAGGTGGCAGAGAGCTGAGGGGAACTAAGGCTCTAGGGTAAGAGATGAGAGGCCCATGTAGCAAAACAGGTGAGAAGCGACGCAAGGGTAGTGCCCATAGAGCGCAGGCTGTGAATACTGTGGACGTGGGCGCTAACTACTCCTGAAACCGTCCTCTGCTTCTTTGGAAGTCCCCAACTGGACTTCATTCCCTAGCCTCTCTGCTGTCACCCAGTCACCCACAGCCACAGGACTGAGTTGTAGCTAATGGAATGTAAGTACAGGGGAGGCGGGCCATCTTTCACCACAATCCCCGTATTCTCTCCCCTTTCGGCTTCCATATGTCTTCAGAAGGGCAATCTTAGTAAGTGAATACTGATGATCGAACAGGCTTCCTGGCCCCCATGGGGGCCGCTCCTCCTTTCCCGCACACACCCAGCAGCAAGTAACCGGAAGTCACCTGGAACTGTTTATGTCAGAAAGAAATGGACTTCTTGTTTTGAAAGCCATTTTATGGTCATGCACTTGGAGGAATGCTTGCTGTAACAGTTAGCCCATCCTAACTAATACAGGGTCTGGCAGAAGTAAGGCCCGTTTGAGTGTGGTCGGTAGGGTAATAATATGGGTGTAATAATGTATAGTTTTAATTTGAACATTTCTCCTAAAACAGGGGTGTCAAACTCATTTTCACCGGGGGCCACATTAGCCTCGCGGTGGCCTTCAAAGGGCCAAATGTAACTGTAGGACTGTATACATGTAACTGCTCCTTAACAGTTAAGCGAGAGCTCGGCGCTGCCGCTGGGTAGAAATAAGGTGCCGGGCTGGATAAAGCAAGGTGGAGGGCTGGATTCGGCCTGCGGGCCTTGTGTTTGCCACTTGTGACCTCAAATGTCATATGTTGTGCTCGACTGTGATATTGTTATGTTACAGAATGACATGCTTATGATTCTGTCATAAAAGATTTTGTAATAAAAAAGGGGTATTATGTATGCTGGACCCTGTATATATAAAAAGTGTTTAAAGAGTTAAAAGTATTGTTTTATGAAGTAAACAGACTTAATGACTGATACGATGTGGGAACGATAAAGAAGCTGTCACCAAATTGTTTGAGTAGTACAGTCCAAAACGCTGTCTTGAGTGCCAGCATAAACAGCGGGCCACCAAGTATATTCTTTGTGACCTCGTCAAAGCGTATTTTAGATCGGTAATGAAAGCAGTAAGGTGGGAAGGGATGAGAAATTTGGTTAGGCTAAAGAAATTTGGCATATACCGAAACTTAGCAGAACAGAGATGAACTTTCAAAAGGAACTGGGAAGAAGAAACCTGAGGTAAGTCAGCTGGTTAAGGCGGCAAGAGTCAAGTAGGCTCTGAAGTCCTAGATAAGCAGGTTTGGGTTACCTGAGGACAGAGCATGAGCAAGAGCAGCTCTAAGACACCCCAAATTGTGAAAATTGGACTCTGATGCAAAGGCAAGAGCATGGTACACTCCTGAGCGAACAGACAAGGGCTTCCAGAAGGAAGGTCAAAGCCTGGTGTCTCTTCATCCTCAGAAATCTAGATGTGGCTTCCTCTTAGAAGGAAGAAGGGCTAAGTCTCTCCTGGGATCCAAGGACTCCCGCCCTGCGTAATGGAAAAAGAGAGAAGTCTTCAAGAGATTTTTACAAAATGCGGTAGCTCCATAGACTCCAATCCAAGATCAAAGCTTTTCCCCACCCAGCATCAGGCCCAGAGCCGTTGGGCCACAGCCCATTCCCTGTCATGCCTTCGCCAATCCCAAGCAGCCAGGCGATTCAGCCGCAGCTCCCTCAGGTTCGGCGCGGAAGGTGTGTGAGACGAATGTCACTGCTGTCATTCCAATAACTGGTGGGAGCTGCAGACCTCATCACGATAGGATCATTCCTTCTGACACCAGTTTGAGGTTAAGAACCTCATTTCTCTCTACTACATTTCGCAAACTATTTTCCGTACACTGTCTCTTCGCGGGAGTGATACATTTTCCCTCATCACCATTTTTGAAAATGTGGTGTCAAAAAGAAAAAAATACTGTGTGCTATCTGCAGTAATTACTCTTTCCCTTACCTTAGAAAAGTATTCTAGGGGGAAAATATGACAGATACTATAGGAGTTGGGAAAATGGGCCTTTATGACTTCTGACAAGGCTTCGTGAGCCCCTGGCTGCTGTGGACTTGACCAGCCGCGATTGCTAAAGACCTGCAGGCTGAAAGGTCAGCCCTTCCTAGCTCTAAATCAATGAACTTCTTTCACCTGGCCCAGAGCGTATGCGAACCTGGGGACCCACTAGCAGACGGGGTCTGACATTTCCTCAAGCATTCACTATGTGCCACATGCTGTCCTACCTCAGTCCAGTGCATTCATTCACTTAATTCTCATAACAACCCTATGAGGTCGGTACTGTTATTTCCATTGTACGTGTAAGGATGCCAGGGAATAGAACAGTCACCATGATAGAAAGTGGGGGGCACGGATGACCTCTTGCATTAGATGGTTTTCTTGCAACAAGAAAAACAGCAACCACAGCAGCCCTCTCCGCAAACATTTATTGAGCACTTACTTGTGTCATGCCGTGCACGATAGCACGTGCTTTCCACGTGTCACGTCAATTTAATTCTAGTATCCAGTGGGCATGAGGTGAGCTTCCTTGAGTCACAGCCTCTTCCACGAGCAACCTCCTTAGGTCCCCAGTCATTGAGGCGGAGCTGCTCTGAGGGTGTTTTATACCTCAGGGACTCGACTGAGCTCAAGCTCGAACTTGAACCCTGGATACCTGAGTATACTTTGCCAGTTCTCTCACCCCAAGGAACTAGAGCCTAGTTGTTTTCTAGGGATTGCTTCTCTCTGAAAAAAACCTACCTCGCCCTCCCTTTTGCAAACCAAGGTGCTGACTGACACCCATCCTTTAGCTGTTCACATCTTAGTTATCAGATGTACATTTACACTTTTCCATTGGGCCTTGTCTGTGCAGTGGCTGGTCCCTTTCCTTGAGGACTTGCCACACTAAGTAGCCAGGAGGGTTCCTGTACCCTCTCCTCTCTACCAGTTAGCTGCTGCAGCCGTCGTGCCCCTTGCCAGAGCTAATGGGGGTCACGTCTCCCCTAGGAAGAGAATAGTTCCCTATCTGTGCCTTAGACTAGGAAATGCCGGCAGGCAGACAGGGGTCTGGTCTCATCTCCCCGCCTCGCACGTGCGCTGAGCACACAGACTATTCCTGACACGTGTTTGCGTAAGGAATAACGGACTGAATAAATAAAAGGGCACTGAAAGCTAATAACTTTCATTTTCCAACCCACTGTTAAAAATCTAAGTGAGAACTCAAAATTTCTAGCTAGATGAAAACATACCGGTTCTAGTTGATAACCTGACAGAGAACTTGACACTGCAAGGTTCTATTTTTCCAGGAAAATTTTCCATCATGTAACTGGAATTAACTTATTCTAGGATAGTAGAAATATATTGGTGCAGTATGAGATGAAGGGGATTTAAAGAACGTAATAAAAGGAACATTCAAATCCGGTTAATATAACCTATCTCGGGGAAGAGTAATCTCTTTCAATTCATATAAAAACTGAAATCCAAAATTTGATATATATGTACAGTATTATTAAAAATGAAGGCTGATTATAATGAAATGCTAACACCATGTAAAAATTAGCACAGTATATAAAGAGACAGACCACCAGTGTGGTGATAGCTGGAGCGAAGTCGTTTACACGGAATTCCATAGCATAGTTTTTTTAAAATCTTTTATTTATTTTTAGAGAGAGGGGAAGGGAGGGAGAAAGAAGGAGAGAAACATCAAATGTGGTTGCCTCTCATGCACTCCCTCCTGGGGACCTGGCCTGCAACCCAGGCGTGTGCCTCGACTGGGAACTGAACCTGTGACGCTTTAGTTTGCAGGCCGGCACTTAGTCCACTGAGCCACAGCAGTCAGGGCCATAGCATAGTTTTTTTAGTTCTAAAATGGTCAACTCACACAATAGTTAGAGATATAATTAGGAATTATGTTCTTAAAAAATTCTATAACAGAAGGTTATATCTATTTGGAAAAGGCTCGATTTTTAATGAATCAGACAGGGCTCTACAGACAAACGCTTGATGTTGCTCTCTATTCTCAGCACTCTCTCTTTAGCTGAAAACACATCAGACAAGGGGCCTCCTGGTGCACAGGATAAAGTTTTACATTCGTGAGCAGGAAGAAGGCATCTGCCGCCACTCCTGTAGCCCATTTGGGAGGCTGTGGAAGGACCAGAGAATTTCTGGAACGGCACACTAAATTGGACGTCTTTGGATCAGTACATTTTGAAAGCCAGGAGTCATTTCCAGACTCTGGATTTTTCATTTCCTTTAAATTTGGTAAGTTAGAAAGGTTGTTTTTTTTTTTTTTAATGAAGCCACACTCAGAAGTAGAATATATGAAAGAGATGAAAGATAAAAGTGTTGAAGCGGAGGGTCGAGAACCTTGAACAGAGAGCCCACCTGACCCTCTCCTCCCCTCCTCCCTTGGCCTTCTGAAGAGCCCTGCGGTACTTCTAGAATGCCTTGAAGCACGGTTTGAAAGCCGCCCAATCCGGAGCAACCCTCTTACTTTTCAGTTGTGGGAACTGAGACGGAAGGAGTTAAGGGACTTGGGCAAAATCACACCGACAAAAGGATTGCCACAGAGAGAAGACACCAGGGGTGCTTTCACAGCATCCGGCCTTGGTGGCTTTGACCTCCCTTTGTCACTGCCCTGTCCCCAGGAGCAGTGCTACTCCAGAGTCCATGGGTCCTCAGCATGAGCATCGCCTGGGGGCTTGCTGGAAATGCAGTCTCAGGCTCCACCACACTAAATTGGAATCTCTGGGTGCGAGGACACAGGCTTCTGCTTTTCAGCAAGCTCTCCGGGCGATCCTCAAGTACCGCGACACCTACACACCGCCCCTGCCGTGCCCTTCGTTCTGGCCCTCACTCTCCGACTTCCAAGCTCAAAAGCAGAAAACGTTTAAATTATTTGGAATGAAAATGCTGCTGGGAAGGAAACGAAGCTGGGGGGGGGGGGAGAGAGAAAAACACTACCCCTGAGCGCTAATCCCTCACCTCAAGACCCATTTCAGCCATTTTTTCTTTTCAATTTCAGCATGTTTGTTTAAAGGTAAGCATTAGAAAAAGGACAAATACATTCTGCTGGTCTTTTTTTCTTATTACTTCAGCTTCCGTATGGACAAACTGGAAAATTATATTTTTGGAACTAAATGTCTTCCTGTTTCCTACATAACATTTATTACATACACTCAATATTTAAATGGAAGAGTTCGTGCATGCAGCTATGTGGCACCCAAAAGACAACACGCATGCATGAACACACAAGTAGTTAACTGTTTAAAAAGTGTGTTTCCTACTTCACGAAAGATAAGCCATTTAGATTTTCACAAATAAAATCACCTATGAACTTGCTGAAGAAAGACACTATTTCAAAGTAATCTCTGATAACTTCTTTTGTATCATGAAGGCCCACAAAAATGAGGACTGTATGGATTGCTAAAATTGTGTAGAATAAGGGAACTATGCAGAAGCCACAACTGAGGAATGCAAAGAGAGAGAGCAATTAGATGCAACCTCGTGGGCTCATCCTTATCTGCTACTCTTAAAACATATATATATATATATTTCACTCATTCATTATTTTAAGTTAAAGTAAATTATTTTCTGACTCTTCTAAAAAATCTTTGGAATAAATTAAAGATGATCTGAAGTATCACAAAATCGAGATTGAGAATCAGTGGCCAGAAGGAATGGAATATTTTAGAATGGGAAAGGCTAGCCAAGGTCTGTGCTAGGTTATTTTTGCTTTGAATAGGAACCCTGAGTGTAATGGGTAAGAATATAAAGCTATTCTCAACATGCACAAATGCTGTAGGCTTTTTCAAATGAACCCTCGAAGTCAGTATTTTAACTCTGTTACTGAGGAAGTGTGTGTGTGTTGGGTTTCCCAAATGGAATTCTCTGTTCCCAGAATAATCTTTTCTGAAGCTGCAAAAAACCAAAAACCCCAAATAGAATTTAAAGTTCTTATCCCTGATATACCCTGACTATGCCCTCTTTTTATAAAATATATCACTAGTTTTTATGTTTCTCTGCACATTATATATTGCTACAAAAGATACATTCCCCCCTAATTTTTGCTTAAAATGTATGATATGAAAAATATAAATGAAAATTGTAAACACAAGCCACATTTAAACATTGATACCTGTGAAATGATGATTTAACATAGCATAAGTTCCTCTAGGTATTTAACAAATCATTTATGGGGTTTTGACTTGATAAATCTTTGACAACAGCACTACCTGTGAACAAGAGCTCGTGTGGGGTTATACAGTATTTTCAACTCAAAGTTATAGTATTTGGCTTAACACATATAGTACACCATAGGTTGCGGCTGAGATTATTTTGAAATCTCTGAACTTCTCAGCAGGCGGAAAACAAGCAACGCAGCCCACTTCTAGCTCATCAGTCCTTGGCTTTGAGTTATCTGAGCTATCACTCCAGAAAGGTGAGAAAGAACATTTGCCACTCGCCAGGGTGGCACTTGAACTTCCGGAGTCCCCTGGAGATAGAGCCGATTGATTTCCCACCATGCTCTGCATCAGCCCTCAACTGGCATGGGATCTGCAGTGAAAATGAGCCACACTTTTCACTCCAGTCCTTTTAGATACACCCTCCCTCTTCATATTCTTTTTGGGAACTGAATTAGTTACTGTTTCAAAGAATGGGGGCCCTGTGCTGGGGGAGGGTGGGGAATAATGACAAACAAGTCCATTTGTTTGGAATAAAATGGTCAGAAACAGAACAATAAACACACAAGTCTGCTAGAACAGGCCTTCAGTTTACCGACACAAAGAGTTTTCTTCATGACTGTCTTGGGCATTAGCTGCATTTAAAGATAGAGTTGCTAATAATTTCCTTTCCCCTTTACTTGTTTCATTATGCAAGCGGATATTAAAGGACTTGGCCAAACATCTTGCCCAATTTTAACTATTTTAGTTTTATTTTAACTATTCCCAATATATATTGGAACCCTTGGTCAGAAAGTAACCCTAATAAAGCATAGCTTAATATTATATAGGTTAACTATCCACACATAGCATAATACCTCCCACATGTAACTATGTCCATCAGAGCCCTGAACTAACAGTATCTGCACCCACCATGGCGTCTCAGTCTGGGTTCCTGCTAAAACGAAAAAGGATTTGGGTACCAGTGGTTAATTTAGGCAGTGATTCCAGGAAACACTGTGGGTAATAGGAAGGTGAGACAGAAGGGGAAGAAACAATTGAGAATGCTTTATTGAGCAGATTACCGATGTAGTCACGACTCACTACTCCCGCAGATCCTCGGAGAACTTGTGGAACATGCCTCAAAATTATCCCAAAAAGGGAGAGAAAGCTGGAGTTTCCACTGCCCTACTCTCATTCCTTATTGCTTATTGGGGAGGTTTGCTCCAGTCAGTACGCCGAAACTTCTGGCCTGGCCCACCTGTCCACCCACCACCCCAAAGTGCAGGGGATATGGACAGGAAACCTACAACATCTCCATGAAATTAGATGTTACACCTAATCGGTACCTACACAAATGGTATACAGGATCTCGTACTGCAAATGACGACAAAACAATCAGATGTATATATTGTATACACAAGATTTGATTGGACTCGCTTTACATAGAAACTAAATTCATCCCTCCAATTTCATTGTTTTTAATCCCTCAAATGTGAAAGTAAAATTGTACCTGCAGCTAGAAGACTGTGGCATAAAAATTCCTCAGAATTTTAAAAGATGTGCTTTGGGTTCCATTCCGACTCCGTGCACATAAAAGCATTTCCGTCTCAAAGGTGGGGGCAGAGCTCTCAGCACCAAAACAGCAAGTCTCAAACCTCAGTGCATTTTCATAAGTGGATGCTCTGTATTTATTGGCGGAAGTATAAATGATTAACTATAATAGAATGTGTGAACTCATGAAAGAGGAGAAATTTCCTTAAAGAAAACTGCCAATCACATGTTAACGTGAATGTAAAGATCTGTCCCTTAACAACAAAGGAAAAAAAACAACAACAACAATAAAAAAACCATTGACATATAATCCAAGGTCTGAAGTTCTTTTATATTGCACATCATGAGGGCCCTCCTGATATGACATTTTATATTATTCCCATAAGACTGTGTAAATAGTATGTGAATGTGCTCTGTACCTCACATTCATCCCCCGGAACAACCTCCCATGCACTTGCTGTCCTGCATAGAGAACCTTCTGGATCCTCTCCGATGCTGGACAGGAGAAGGGGTGGCAGCCAGGATGGCCCTGGAGAAGGAGACAAATCACTGTCTCCTCACTTTAGTAGGATGCTCAGGTCCCACTGCACTGCCACCTGCCAGCACAGTGCCTGCTCAGCCTGGCAGCTCCCTCTGGTCCAACAGTTGCCCTCATCCTCGTACCCAGAATGCTTTGGTTGTGAAAATCGGAGCGCAAAATGGCTTATCTGGAACCATTTAAGATTCTGGGCTTTGGAGCCAAACAGGCATGGGCTTGAGCCTCATCTCCGCTATGTGACCTTTGGCCTTTTTTTTTGTTTATTTCCTCATCTGCAAAATGGAGATGCCAGTAGTGCTTTCCTCAAAGACTGTTGTGATGTATGTATGGTGCCTAGTGCTTAGTACTCAAAAAATGCTAGCAGCGGCTATGACGGTTATAATTCTGGAAGGAAGGAAAGAAGCAAGCTAACTATACAGGAGGTCTCCTGGGAACCCAAAAAAGGCTTAGGGAAAACCAACAAGCAGAGAGATCTTTCCCTTTCTCCAGAGTACTGGTCTTCAAATTGTGGTCCCAGCAACAGAAACCCACCCTGAGAACTTGTTTGAGAGATGCAGATGAGCAGGTTTCACACCCGACCAACCAGATCAGAAACTCTGTGGATGGGGTCCAGCAGTCTGTATTTTAGCAAGCTGCCCACGTGATTTAGAAGCAGGCTCCAATTTTGAGCACCACCGCTTTAACCGCGTGGCACAAAGGGTAACTGCTGAGCAGAGTGTAGTTCATAAGGAGCATTAACATCCCCTCCCTCATCAGTGGTCCTCTTCTGGGAATTTCTATAATTTGAAAATTTTCATCTACATTTTTCACTTACATACTGTCTACTCCATGGCTAGGTTCTTTTAAAGATGGAAGTAGTAACTACTTTCGAGGAGTTGTTTGTATTCTGTCCAAAGCCAGAGGGACACTGGAAAGACTCTTCTTAGGCCATTGTGACTCTTACTCTGTTTTAAACATATTAGTATGTAAGAAATATATAAGTCTTTCGGTATGTGAACAATGACCATACAATCAAGCCCATCAGAGTATCATGTAATTGACATCCACAGCCAATAGCTTTCAGTTTAAAAAGCAACCAATAGCCACTCTTTCAATTGAATTAGAAAGCATACACATTGTGTGATAAAGTGTATGCATTACTATAAAAGTCAGATTTCAAATCTTAAGGCTTGCAGAATAACATTTTCTCAGGCATATGTTTGACATCCATAAAGAAAAGACGTGTTTATTGCTGAGAGATTTGATTACAGAGGAATCTTAAGTACTGTCCTTCATTTCAATCTTCAACAACATTATTGTATATGTCCTTTTGATTGTAAATGCATGTGTATTTACATAAAATGTAGTCATTTCACCCACTTCTTCATTGTTGAAATTGCCTTCACCAACAGTTATGCGGTGTCAAGATGGGATCAGGATGTGCGGGAGGACACATTTTTTGCAGTCAAGCTTTGCTAACATATGCATCTATTCACGAATTACCAATGAAACAATATATGTGTCTAAGAAAGAGTGCGGGCTGGGAACCAGAGGGTCCCGGTTCGATTCCCAGTTGGGGCACATGCCTGGGTTGCGGGCCAGGTCCCCAGTGAGGGCCATGTGAGAGGCAACCGTACATTGCTCTTTCTCCCTCCCTTCTCCTCTCTCTCCTCTCTCTGAAAATAAATAAATAAAATCTAAAAAAAAAAAAAAAAAAAAAAAAAAAAAAAAAAAAAAAAAGAAAGAGTGCGGAAATGCTGGCTGCGAAAATGCTTCCCTTCATTCCCACCTATCTTCGAAGGAGGGAATAGGAGAGTCAGAAGGCCTTAGTTGGGGCTCAGCTTTGGCTGGACTGGATCCCTGGGAATTAAACCAAAAACCAAAAATGGATCCCCGGGTTTCCTACCAAAGGTCTAACATCATTGTCCTGGGATGCAGCCCGTGCAGTTTTTAAGCTTCCTGGGTGATGCTAATGGTCATTCGAACCATTGCCTTAGAGGTCTCCTCTAATCTAACCACTTCACATTTAAAAAATACGGCTATAATGTGTCGTAGCTGGCAGCTGGTAAGGAGAATCACCAGGGTGGGTCCTTGGTACTTATGCCCAGCCATATATTGGTCCTATTCTATGTTAGGATTTTCTTTTTTTTTTTAAGATTTTATTTATTTATTTTTAGACAGGGGGGAAGGGAGGGAGAAAGAAAGGGAGAGACACATTAGTGTGTGGTTGTCTCTCGTGCGCCCCCTACTTGGGACCTGGCCCACAACCCAGGCATGTGCCCTGACTAGGAATCGAACCAGCGACCCTTTGGTTTGCAGGTAGGCGCTCAATCCACTGAGCCACACCAGCAAGGGTTTTCTGTTAGGATTTTCTTAAAAGAGCCAGGCCAGACAGTGACCCTGAGTTCCTTTTCCCATGTGTCTTTGTCCTTTTGGACTGCTATAACATAACACCACAGACGGAGAAGCCTATAAACAACAGAAATTTACTTCTCATGATTCTGGAGGTTGGGAAGTCTAAGATCAAGGCACCAGCACAGTTTGCTGAGTGACCTCTTCCTGATTTCTCCCTGGTGCCCCCTGTTGTGTCCTCACGTGGTGGGACTGGCTAGGGATCTGTCTGGAGCCTCTTTTTTTAGGGCATTATTCCCACTCATGAAGGCTCCACCCCCATGGCTTAAGCACCTCCTGAAGTCCCTATCTCCTAAACCCATCACACCGGGCATTAGGATCTCAACATGAGTTTTGGGGGAATGCAAACACTCACACCATAGTACCATGCAAGGTGGTATCCACAATGCATTATCATTTTCATACAAAATGAACCAGTATTAAATACTCATTCACTCACCCCATTCAGTTGTTTATTTATTCACTAATGTATTAATTAAACATTTATTGTGTGCGGGTATATAATAACACAAAAAGCTATAAAGAGACCTCAAGAAGATTACACTGTAGAGGGTCATACAAATTCATGGACAATTAAAATACCAATACAAGGGTTAGGGCCTTGACAGGCGGAGGGTGGGGAGAAGGCCAAGGAGGCCCACAGAGCTGCAGGATGCAGAACTCAGGTGTTTCCCTATGAAAAGGTGAGATGGTGGCTCATGTGGACCATGCACTATTTCTGTGAAGGTATACAAAACTCCATAGGTCATTTGTATGGTAGTACTGAATTTTCTCTGCATCCTCTCCCCCTAAACATCGTATAACTGACCATTAGGCTGCTCAGAGCAGTATCAGAGGCATTTCCAGCTCAAGGTACATAGGCTTTGGCACAAATGTCCGTTTTAATGCAGAACATGTTGTATTGTGACTGATTTGCCCATTTGTCACTATGACTGTACCCTAGTGTCCTCGAGGCCAAGGGTTTTATCACTTTCACCCTTCAGTTGAGTAGTTAGGACAGTGTTTAATGTCTAGCAAGTGCTCATTTAATGCTTATTGAATTAATGCATGAATCTATCAACCAAACAATGGAGTATTATCAAGATGACTGCCCCAATCTGCTTATTAATAACTTAATGTTTCAGCTGGAGGAGGAGGGAAAAGAGAAAGGGTAGAATGTAGGAAAAGGGGGAGGAAAGAAAACCTTTTTCTAACTAGCACAAAGAACAGATCTGAGGATCATATTTATATACACATAACATCATCACAGACAGGATGATCACATATCAATACAGATTTTAGCCCTGGCTGGTGTGGCTCAGTGGACTGAGTGCTGAACTGTGAACCAAAGGGTCACTGGTTCGATTCCCAGTCAGGGCACATGCCTGGGTTGCAGGCCAGGTCCCCGGTAGGGGGTGTGAGAGAGGCAACCACACACTGATGTTTCTCTCCCTCTCTTCTCCCTATCTTCCCCTCTCTACAATAAATAAATTACAGATGTTAAAAATCAATTAGACAAAGAGGAGGTGGGGTTTCCACTTTCCCCTGAGGTACATACACCCTAGCTGTCCTTAGGTGACTTCTCTTTCAAAGCTGCCTTAGACACCGCAGAATAAAACCATTGCGGATTTGGGAGATAGGTATATTGTTTGATTCACACCCCCTGAATACAACCTGAATAATTCTGCTTATAAGAATGACTGGAAATATTGGAAGATAACAAAGTACCTTGTGAATCATCTAAGAATGATAATATTAAGGTGGAATGAAAAGTTCTGAAGAGCGGCAATCTCTGAGTAATATGTATTACACAGCTAGAGAGTGACTCTTTAGGCAAACACATAATTGAGTGGAATTTTACATTGCTGCAAGGTAGCGCTTTCTCCCTTTCACTTTATATTTATGTCCAATATATCACTGGGTCCTGCTGTTACTGTAATAGAAAGATCTCCCTTCCTAAGCCAAAATTCCTTTCATTTTGCTGCTTCTTCAATTCCTTTCTTCCTTCTTCCCCTAGAGTTGCATCTCCGGATCTCCTCAAAATGGGACAACAAAGCAGAATGCCTGCGGACAATCTAACAATGGCTGGCTACTGGTTCGAGTTCAATGACATGAATGCAAATCTCAGTGGAACTGTCAGGGCACAATCACTAGAAAACCTGCCAAAGGAGTTGGCATAAATCTTTAAAATAGGTTACGGGAGAGGTAGAATGATCATATCATCTGCATGATAAGAAGAAAAGAATTCTAAACTAAAAATAATTAGAAAGAAGAAGAAAAAGATGGCGCTGAAGAACACCTCACTGCGGAAAGATGTCTTTCATATTCGATGATCTCTCCAAAAAGACAAGACCCTTCTCTGCTATTACTCAGTGAGTGCACAAGTTCCTATGATAGTGTGAGTTTCAATTAATAGATCATTTGCTCATGAATTCAAAATCTTAGCCTTTACGTTGTTGGTGTGGTGGCTATGTGTGTTCCTATGATTCTTTCTAGCTACTGCCTCACTTCGCAGATTCTTTTCACGTCTTCCTTTCCATCCCTTATTCCCATTTCTGTAAGCCTCAGTTTACCACAGTCAGACTGCGTGGCTCTGGTTCCACTGTAAAGTCTTTGATTATGTCATCGTGTACCTTTTATTGGAACTCCCTTTGGCTGGAACTCCCCAAGGGTGGTGTTCACACTTCTGCCGATAGTCCCTGGCCACTCTCCGCCGATCTTTGAGTTTTTCTCCCGCTCAGTTTCCTATTCGCCTTTGTCTCCTCCTTTGCCTTATACTGTTCCCTCCTTGGCCACGCCCTCTTAATGCTTACAAGGAATCCTTTTACTTGCTACTTCACAGTGTTGTTTCCCAATCTGCCTTCGACACTCCAGAACATAAATATTGTGGAATATTGTTTAGGGTCCATTTTATACAGATGAGGACATTAAAAGTCACCAAAGTAAAGGTCATGCAGTTGTAAGTAATCTCTATCTGAGAGATTCCGGTTTCCCGTCTTTCTGTCTCATTGACAGTGAATACAATTCTGATTCCGTGTGTGCATATATGTATGACACTGGGGTGCTTCTCAAGCATTAATGCACATGCAAATTCCTCAGAGATCTGGTTACAATGAAGATTCTGATTCAATACTTCTGAGATGGAGGCTGAGATTTCACATTTCTAACACCACCTCTCCCCCCCGCCCACCCCCCAGTGACGTGGAGGCTTGGGCTCCATGAACCACAGTTTTGGTAGCAAAGTGGTTTTGTTTTGAGAAAATGAGGTAACTAATAACAAATTGGACACATAGGTCTCTAATCACTACAGAACTCAGTGTAAGCACATTTAATAAAAGAGCCGCTCTGAAAGAAAACGACTATGTCTGAATTACCAAATGTGCAATGCAACATTGTCTAAGGTCACATGAAGAAAGATAAGCTCATCCATCACAAAGCTGAATGAGCTCCACAGTAGTCAGGGTGGTAGGAGTCGGTGGGCCCACAGCTTGTTTTACTTACATCAATGGAAAGGACGGATCAAAATAGGTTCTTGAAAGAGAAAGTACCTTGTGCTGTAAGGGTCCAAAAAATATAGGCACGTTTAAACCTTATAGTCACTGACTGGAGCCCACATTTAAAATGAAAAAAAAAATACGACTTTGATTCTCCAAAACACAATACAAAGTTATGAAATCTGGAGGGAGCTAGAGGGATCTCAGTGATCATTCGGCTAAGCGATCATTTAGCTAAGCCTCTTCATTTGCTCATCAGGAAACGATGTTTGCAGCACTTACTCAAAGTGCCACAGCTAGTCAATGGCAGAACGAGTCGCAGAAGGCAGGACTTTCATAGTGTTTCTTCCATAGTGTAGGGCCAATTATTTTAATAAACAGACTTCAGTGAATAATTTCAAGCACGGTGGTGTCAATATATTGGCCACAAAGTGCTCATTTTTCCATGGGCGTGGTGTACATCAGGGTGACTAGGGGGCTAGTCAGGTACTGAGAAAGGAAGAAAGATGATTCGAAAGTACAGCCCTTTGCAAAGGCTTCCCTTGGCCCTGTTCTTCCGCACAGCCGGGCGTGAATTTGCAGCAGTCCTGTTATGACTCAGAGGCTGTTTACCAAGTTGCATGCTAGTTATAGAAACTTTGGCGGGGAGTGGTTAGAGTTCCCACTTCACAGGCTTGGGCAGTTACGGCCTGAGAACTTTATCCAGGATTGAAGGCTGGATAAAGGATGCCCGCGCCAAGAAGCCAAATTTGCAGCTGCCGCCCTGTCACAAAACTTCCACTTTACCTCAGTGACTGATGAGGAGAGGAAAGTCAATTTCCATGCCTCCTTCCCTTTGGGCCTGCAACTGACTATGTGAAAACGGGGTAAGGAGTAAAGAAACAGGAAGAGAGTGACCCTGCTCCTTGGAAAGGTCATAGGGTAGCCTGCCTGGAATGGGAATAAGACTTGCCCTTAAGCACCCCCCTCACACCCCCAAGCCAATACACATATTATTAGATGGTGCTCCTTCAAAAGTACTAGTTGTGGGCTGAAGTTGACAAGAGGTTATGTAACAGACATGATATTTGTGCTTAAAACAGAGGCTAACTCAGTGCTCTCCATCTGAACAAATCAAGATGGGTAGCGCTATATTATCAACCTAATGAGAATAAATAGCTACCATTTAGTGACTGGCTGCAAGGCAAATACAGCAGGGGCCTTGAAGAATGTGGTTTTGTTCAACATTGTTTCACTGTAATGTTGATGAGATGCCATAGGAACTTAACTCTTGTGAACGTCAATGAACCCACGGTAAAACTGGTTTCATTGTCATGCCATTTTGTTTAAAGGTGCAGGACGTATCAACAATATTAAGTGAGGACTTACTGTGCTATGTCTGTCAGGGCTTCCCCTCTATCCCGGATCTCTTTATAATATAAAACAATATTTGAAACCAAAGTCTTCAATCCAACCACCCAATAGTAAATTAAAAGATTAGTTTTCTATGTTAATTTATAGGTTTTGGCCATGCACATACTCAATGGTTATATATTTGTGGTAATATTTCCGTTCAACTCTTTCATTTGCATACAATTGAATACATTTTTTCCTTTTATTTTTCTTTCACTCTCTTTGGGTTGTTACCGTTAAGCATCCAGGGTAACAAGTACTAATAACCTGGTATATATCCTTTTGTTCCTCCCTCATGGTCATTAATTAATTTTGCCTTTTTAACATTTTTTAAAATTGGTTAATATGTTTAATCAAACTTGCTTTGTCTGTTATGAAGATATCATGGGTATGCCTTTAGAACAACACACACAGATCTAACTAATAGAATGTGAAGAGAAAAGGAGTTATGTGATAAACCTAATAAGCTGGGTGGGGAGGCAGTGACAGGTTTGACAAGCTCAGGGACCAAAGTGACCTCATAGGACAGTCTGATCCTAAATTCCTAGCTGGGCAGGCCACGGCTGGTAGTCACATCCCAGGCTTCTAGTTTCCTTAGCAAAGGTCAATCTTCACCTTAAACGAGACTTGCCCATTGTTCTTATGTATCTAGAATAGCATAACAATATTTATTGCGGGTCTTAAGTGAGCCCTGTCATTGTTCTTATGCATCTAGGCTAATAAAACAATATTTATGGAGGGCTGACTGCTTGGTAGGCATTGTTCTAAGCACTTTACACATATTAAGACCTATAATTCTCACACTAATGGCCATAAGATGCGGGTACTTTCATTATCATCCAGGGTATACCATTGAGGAAACTGAGATACAAATATATTACACTTTCTCACAGGGACTTGGTTAACTGAAAATAGAGCCAGCATTCAAACCCAGGTGATAGTGGGATAGCATTTTATAAAACAGCCTAGAACTCATGGATGAAGTAAGAACAATGTGGTTTATAAAAAGCAAACCTACAGCACAATCTAAAAGTATATAGAGCCTGTTTAGATTTGGTAAATATTTTGACATTTTGATTTTGCTTTCATTTTATAGTTTCTAAAAAACTTAAAACTGTACCTCTTCTTGCTCATACTACTGTGAAATACAAACAAAGCAAAACAAACAAAAACCACATACTAATCTGGTCAATGCTTCAGTAAAACATGAGCATTTGCACTGAGTTTAGTTTGCATTTATTAAAACAAATACTTTCTGTTCCTATTTTTAAATTAAATTTATTAGGGTGTCATTATTTTTGATTATTGGTTTAGTTTGGTTTAAGTTCCTGATACAAACTGTACAAAGAAATCATGAAAAACTCTGAAACGGTTAAAAGATTACTCTGTGTCTTATCCATGGAACCCTATACTTTCTCCAACAAAACCTTAAGGAATTACCTGATTCTTTTAAGGGTCTGCACAGTACACAATGGTTGGGCTATTCTGCAACCCTGCAGAGCTGGAACTCAACCTGTGGAGGGCTGATGGCAATGCAAATGATCCTTGTCATAGAAATGCAAATATATGTCTCTTGGAATGCAATGGATTTCTCTATGCGAGTCACCAGAATTGCATCTGTTACCAAGTTCTTATCTGCATTCCTGATTGTTTACATGTGTCTGTTCTTCAGACTCTCCTTTGGACCGGCTGCAACATCCTACAGATTCTTGCATTAGTTAGTGCCTTAATAAAATGCTTGTCACGTATTCATTTTCTATTTCTATCGGAGTCATGATTTGAGCTTTTCAGAAAATTAGCCTTTTATTTAAACACAAACATAAATACTATCTGTTCATTCATTATTCTGCTTCAAAATGGTACCTAGGTACCTGATACTTTGCCAGGTGCCTGAGACACAACTTCTAATGAGAGCATCCTATGTATCCATGCTGCCTTTCTCTGAACATTTTAGATAAACACTGGTACAATACTATTAACATGATTACAGACTTTATTGAGATGTCACCGGTTTTTCTACTACTGTTCTTTTTCTGTTTCAAGAGCCAATCCAGGATCTCACATTGCATTTAGTCCCCATGTCCCTTTGGTCGCCTTCAGTCTGAAAGCCTCTCAGCTTTGCCTTGAGTTTCCTGACCCTGACAAATTTGAAGAGGACCAGTCAGGTATATTGCAGAATGCTTTTCTTTTCTTTTTTTTTTAAGATTTTATTTATTTACTTTTTTAGAGAGAGGGAAAGGGAGGGAGACAGAGAGGGAAAGAAACAGCAATGTATGGTTGCTCCCCACATGGACCCCATGGGGGAACCGGCCCGCAACCCGGGCATGTGCCCCGACTGGGAATCGAACCGGGACCCTCTGGTTCCCAGCCCGTGTGCAATCCACTGAGCCACACCAGCCAAGCTGCTTTTCTTTTTTTTTAAATTTTATTATTCAATTAAAGTTTATATTCAACACTATTTTGTATGAGTTTCAAGTGTACAGCATAGTGGTTAGACAGCCGTATACTTTACACAGTGGTCCCCCAATATTTCCAGCATCCACCCGGCACCACACACAGTTATTACATTAGGGCCTATATTCCCTAGGTTGTACTTTATATCCCTGGGGCTATTCTGTAACTACCAACCTGTGCTTCTCAATCCCTTCATCTTTTTCACCCAGTTCCCCCACGTCCCCTGCTGTGGAAAAATGTCTCTTAAGTTGTGACTCAAGTTTTCTCATGATTAGACTGGGGTTACAGGGATTGCCCTTCCTATCACATTATACTGGGGGGTGGGGCATGACATCACCATGATCGGCATTGGTAATGCCAAACTCAACCACTTACTTAAGGCGGTGCCTGCCAGATTTCTTCTCCATTGCAAAATTATCATTTTTCCCTCTCTATATTCTTTGACAGCAAGTCACCAGGTCCAGCTCACACTCAAGGTGGGGAAGGGAAAAATTAAACTCCACCTCCTAGAAGGAGACCATATATATGAATATATATATTTTGGAATTGTTCCATAAGGATGATTTGTCCCTCAGATATGGGTTTGCAATAAACAGAAAACACATTATCATTTGATTGGCTGTGTGGCCAATCTCATCTTTCTTCTTTTCTAAATTCATAAACTGGCTCTTGTCACTTTGTAGGGCATTGCAAGTTCATGTGTGCTTATCTTGTGGTGTCATTAATTGACTTGTTTAGGTAACAAAAGGGTTTTTTTTGGCAGGTTCTGGCATTCAAGACTAATAGGGTTTTGTACATATTTCTATGGTTACAAATTGTATCAGCGCTCTGGGAAGGGAAATGAGCTGGCAGTATATGTGTCACTTTGAATCACTGGGTCCCCTACTGGGAATACTGAGTTACTTAAGCTTCAAAGAAAGATGTGACAATGGCTAATCATATATTAGATTCCGATTGTAATGTTCTCACCGCCTAGGTGGCCCATCCATTTTTTATAATAAGTGTTTTTTTTTTCCGCTAGTTCTTCGACAATGTTTCTGAACAAGTTTGCCTCCAATGTAAGAGTAATTGTAAGCTCAATTACAATGTTAAAAGGAGATTGTCATGCCATCTGTATTATCCTTTATGACAAAAAAAAAATCAATAGTTTAATAGACCTCCGCAGTAAACTCTTCTAAGAAGTTCAATGGGATGGTTCAATAAAGCCAAGCACCCCATCTGATTCCAGTCTTTTATGTGTATTTTCTGACAAAAAGCTAAAATCAGGTGAAGCAACAGGGTACATGACAAAAGATTATTTTTTTTGCGCAGAATACAGCTTTTACATGTCACAATGTTCTGAGCTACGAGTAGAATGTTGCCTCAGAGAACTGTTAATTGCCTGAGTCCCGATGCCTCCAACGTAGCACGCTATTCATTCTCTGTTACAATGCTGACCACGTTCTTTCACAATAAATTCTTTTTAAGAATCTGCCTTCCCTCCTAGACCATGAGCTCTGACTTTCAAGACTGTGAAGATGTAAGTCATATTTACATCCTCAGTGCATCGCACCATACCTGGCACGCAAGTGCACTAACCACATTTCAAGGGTTCAGTAGCCGCATGTGACTGGTGGTGTTGGTACTAGACAGCACGGATATGAAATATTTTCATCATCCCAGGGAATTCTTTTGGATCCTGCTGGCTTCCAGCAAGGTTTCTGAACCTTAGTCCTCCTGACATATTGGACTACATAATTCTTTATTGTGGGGGGGCTGTCTTGTGCACTGTAGGATGTTGAGCAGCAGCCCTGGCTTCTACCCACTAGATGCCAATAGCAACCCCACCCTCAGTGTGGCAAAAGTGTCTTGAGACATTGTCATATGTCCTCTGGGGATAAAATTGGCCCTGGTTGCGAATCACTGAGGTAGAGAACTACTTTAACCGGAGTCCTGGAAAACCTTAAGTTGCCAAGACTTATTCCTACGGATTGCTGAAAATTGCTTTCTTTTAAAAAGGATCCACATACAACTGAAACGCTTTTTGTAATTACAGCAAGCAATGCTGTTTCATAGAAAGAAAACGTGGTAGAGTAGAACTGAGCTGGAGTGATGAGAAGCAACCTTTCCCCAACTTCCCTTAATCTATACACCTCAGACGCACCAAAGTACAATTTTTGCCTATGAGGCTCTTCCTTAGATTTGTGTATTTAAAGAAAACGAAGCATCCTCACCACTTCAGGGCACACTGGCCTGGCTTCAAACTCTGAAGACTCACATTATTTTTGTCTGATGGCTCTCTCTGGCCACAGAAGCAGTTTCCTTACACAAGTGGCATGCCAGAGCCGCTGGGGAGAAAACTTCCCCTTGAAAGCAGTCCTCAACCAATGAATAGCAGGAGTTGGTGTATAAAATATCCCAGCTGCCTTGTCACTTGGGTAGGATCACTCCAAAGCCCAGGTTTTTACTATACTCAGAGTTTGCCCAGGGGGGTTAACTTCCACTAGCCCAGCAGCAGCCACTTGATAATGCAACTTGCACCGTGTGCCTTATCTTCACGGTCCCACATCCCGTCTCTCAATACCTATGGATATTTTATTCCCCACCCAAGTGAATCCTGGTCTCAGGGTCTGCTTTGATGCAGAGTTTGCATTACATTCTTGATTCTAGGTCTACTGCTGGAGACTCTAGAATACAACATATTTATTAAGTCAATAACTAGTTATTCACAATTACTGATTCTCTTACTACATGGTAGATATGCCTTGTAATTAGAATAAATGAATATGCTAAAATGAGGACAGGTGCCTTTTAAAAATTAATTCATATTTATTTATTTTTAATCATCCTCCCAATTGTGTAATTTTTGGAAGTGAAATGTACATAATATAAAATGAACCATTCTAAAGCAAACAATTAAATGACATTTAATACATTCACAGTGCTGTGTAACTCCCACCTCTATCTATTTCCATCCCTTTAAAATAAAAGCCCATATCTATTAAGCAGTGACTCCCCATTTCAGCCTCACCATGTTCCTGGCAACTACCACTCTGTATTTCATTTCTATGGTTTTACATACTCTGGCTATTTTATAAAAATGGAATATGTATTGTTTACAGTTTGTCTTCTTTCAGTTAGCATAATGTTTCCAAGGTTCATCCATGTATCAGTACTTCATTCTTGTTATGGCTGAATGATATCCACTGTATGTGTATGTATCACAGTTTCTTTGTCTACTCATCTGCTGTTGGGCATCTGGGTTGTTTCCACCTCTTTGCTATTCCAAATGGTGCCGCTACAAGCATTCATGTGCAGGGATGTGCTTGAGCACCAGTTTTCAATTTTGGGGGTATATACCTAGAGTGAAATTATTGCATATGCCAAGACTATGTTTAGCTTTTTGTAGAATTGCCAAACTATTTTCCAAAGTGGCTGAATCATTCTACATTCTTAGTAGCGATGTATAAAGGTTCCAGTTTCTCCATACTCACCAACACGTATTATTTGGCTGTTTTGTTTATCACAGCCATCTTCGTGTGTGAGCGAAGTGGTGTCCCATGCGGCTTTGATTTGCATTTTCTTAATGACTAATGATGCTGAACATCTTTTCATGTGCTTGTTGGCCATTAGTGTATATTCTTTAGAGAAATGTCTATTTAAGTTCTTTGCTCATATTTTAATGGAGTTGTTTGTTTTGTTGTTATTTTTTGTATAAGCTGTAAGAGTCCTTTTTACATTCTGGATATTAGATACTTATCAAATATATTAAATACAAAGACTCTTGCTCATTCTGTAGGTTATCTTTTCACTTTCTTGACTTTATTAACATACAAAAGTTTTTAATTTAGATGAAACCTAATTTATGTATTTTTTTTTCTTTTGTTGCTCATGCTTTTGGTATATCTAAGAATCCATTGCAAATTCAAGGTCATGAAGGATTTTTAGTCTTACTGTGCCTAGTCAAAATATTTGGATATGCTCTTTCGCAACAACACAGAGTAATTGTAGTGTACATTTTTGCCAGAAAATTCTCTACAACTTCACACTGTCTACAACACATTCCCCTCCTAAGTTGAGTTTCAATATGTAGTATTTATGAAAAACACAGTGAATCCACTTTTCAGGTTACCACAACTGTATACATATAAACTATTTTACTTTGGTCCATTTTAGAAATGTTTCTTATTTCGTTGTAAAGTCTTCAGAAGAAACTTCTTACCCTTACTTGAAAAAAAGGTATGGATATTCAGTCCCTTCACTTCTCATGGGTTTTATGCCACATTTTTTTTTTCAGAGGGCAAGTGGAAAAGATCCATGATTCTTATGTTGACAAGAGAGGTGGGGTTTCTGTTTTATGAACAGTTACTAATTTTCGCTTATACTCAGACACACACACATGTCAAGGAAGGTGATATAAGTAAACATGGACTCAGTTTAATTTTATCGGTGGATAACATAAAATGGTATGCTGATCTTGTTTTCCATAAGACAATAATACATTTACTTATTTTCTATATTAGAACAAATTATGACAGAGAAATAGGTAAAAAGAAAAAATGTCGGGGAAAGGAAAAACAGTCACATACACAGACACTATGGTGTAAAGCAAGACATATCAAGAAACAAGATAGAAAAAGAAGCAATTCACACGTAGGCACATATGTTCAGAGGGATGTATCTGTTTAAAGGTGGTAAAAAAAGAATCTACACAGAGGAAGAGAGGGTGGTAGAGAATCCCATAGGAACGCAGAAAGAGAGAGGATGAAAGCAAGACACATAAGCCTGAGAAAGGTATAACGCAGTCTCAGGTGAAAATAGAGGTTTACTACACAGCATCTGTATCCTATGACCCTTCAGGCTTTTGCTGACAGTGTCTACTGAAGCTCCGTGCTGGTCTGCAGTGGCTAGCGCCCAGGTCATAACTGTTCCTGGCACTGGCTCCTTGGATCATTAGCTGTCTGAGTGGAACATGAGAAGTTGCAAGTTTCACTCTGGATTGCTCTCCACTGCTTTCTGAGGTTTCTCCACAAAGACAAGATGCACACGGGTAATTTTCAAATGGCTGAACAATTCGTCTTCAGCAGGTAAGAACATTCTTCCAACTTAGAGGTCCCTAGGTGAAGTAAGTGAGGCGTAAGGTGGCTCTTCTAAGTAGTTTTAGATGATGATCTGTTCTGAATGTTCTTTGGTTTATAGAAAGAAAGTCTTTCTCATCAAAATCATAAGCTAGGGCTTTCACTAGCGAAGAGTATCCTAACCCCGAACCAGTGCTCCCTGGTTTGATATAAACATTCTAGAGGCCTTCGGGAACTTTCATTAGGATGTGTTTACATGGGGATGCTTTGGTAAAGGCGAGGCCTGCCTCGTGCTGGCGTGCTGGTGCCCCAGCTCAGAATCTCCTGTCTATATTCTTGTCTTAACACCCTCCATCCTTGCACATAAAGTTTGGGGTATAAAAGTATGAGAAAAATACATGATATTATTAGCAGTACTTCTAAGAAAAAATGATGCAGAGACAGAAGCTTTTAAACAGAGAGGCCTGATGGTGACAGTGAAGATAAAATAACTGTTAGCTACTAAAATGCGTAAGCAATTAGATCTATAAGTCTTAAAGTTTGCGCAATGCAATCACTTTACGAAATCAATATAAAAACTCTACTTTCTGATCCCAACTGAGGTTACAGTCTAGAAATCGGCTTAATAATAAGTCATACATTTTAGAATTTATTTTTTGAAGTCCCCCAAGTATTGCATGTATATAGTTCCAAACAATGAAATAATACTGTAAGACTTATCATGAAAAATAGCATACTTCTACCCTAACCCTTTCTACCTGAGTTTTTCTTTATCCCAAGATCTTTTAGCTATTTTTTGCTAATATTTGCATCCAACTGCCTAAATATTATGCTTCTAACCCAATTTCTTAATTTACAAACTTTAGCCATTACCTATTGGTTTCCCATTATGAGAATGTGGATCTAGCATTCTTAACCACCAATATTCTTGTTTCCACTCGTGTGTGTGTGTGTGTGTGTGTGTGTAATCTCCGCATTTCCCTGAAGATGATATATGGATGGTAAATAAGAAAATAAAAAAACATTCAACATCACCAGCCATTAAGGTAATGCAAATTAAGACCATCATGAGCTATTACTACCCATCTACTAGAACAGTTACAAAATGTAGTAATGATACCAAATGTTGATGAGCATGCAGGGAAACTGAATAACTGATACATCGCTGGTGGGAATATAAAATGTAAAATGATACAGCCACCTGGAAAAGAGCTTGGCAGTTTCTTTACAAACTAAGCCACATAGTTACCATATGGCCCTGCAATTTCACTCCTGGGCACCTCTCCCAGAGAAATGAAAATTTACATCCGCACAGAAACCTGGTAAGACGCTCATAGTAACAGCGTCTGTAAGAGCCCAAACCGGGAAACAACCACAATGTCCCGCAATAAGTGTTTAAATGGAATTTGGTAATCCATACCATGGATTACTAGTCAGCAATAAAACGAATGAGCTGTTGGGACACACAGCTTGGATGGATCACAAAGATAGCATGCTGAGTGAAAAAAGTAATGCCCAAAGGTCATATGATTCCCTTTATATAATATTCTAAAACTGGCAGAAGTACGGAGCTGGAAAGCAGATTAGTGATTGCCAGGAAGGTGGTGGAGATGCTGGGGAGGAAAGGGGATGGGTGGCAGGAGGAAGGTAATTTTTAGGGATGAACTAGGTTTCTACCTCGACTACAGCGGTGGTTACACAAACATTCACCTGATAAAATGACATACAACCAAACATGCAGTACCAATGCCGATTTCCTGGTTTTGACAGTATACAATAAGTTAGATAAAATATAACCATGGGGAGGAGAACTGGGTGAAAGGTACACAAGACCTGCCTGTACAATTCTTGCTTCCCGTGAATCTCTATTTCAAAACAAAACTGTTTCAAGAAATCGATATTTAAGGTTACCTTGTTGTGACTGATCTGTTCACTGTTGAGTCAAATGTTGTATACAATGATTATATTTCCTTTTTTGTATAACATTCTGGTTTTCCAGGAGTAACATATTTGTTTGTTTGCTTAATCTTCAATGTCTGTAATACTTAGGTCTTCTCAATCACTTTTACAGACTTCTAAAGCCTCGCTAATGATAGTTTTTCACGTGCAAATATAGCAATTACTTAATTCGTTCCATTCTCCCCTCCATTCCCTCAACCCTCCACCAAAAAAATTCTTTTCAGAGTCCTCCACCCGTGTGCTATAACTTTGACGGGTTGCTTTCTGAAAATGGTTTATTATTATCTGTGCAACCCTGCGTGGTCTGAGTTGAATGAGGGTGCGTCCCTTCAAAAAGTGCCGGATCCTCAGGGATCCAAGAATATAACCCAAGAAGAACATGTCCTGTACATTTCTGAGTCTGACATTTCTCCGAACAATAAAAGAAGTATTAATGTGGACCCAAACCATGTGAAGAGAAGTTCTGATTTTTCAGCTTCTGCAAGGAAATGTTTTCTCTACTCAGGACCCAGGCTGAGTTGGACAAGTTTCACTGACATCTCTTCTTGCTGATAGATTTCCCCCCCCCACCCCCCAGCAAGGCTGTTCTGTTCTTTCCCTGTACCTGTGGCTCTTTGAGGATTTTGATTTCTCATGGAGATCTCAGTGCTAATTCGACCAAGCCTGCCCTTTCCTCCTATCCCTGGGAGACTGTTAGAACCTAAGCTTCTTATCGATCAGCGAACACCACCAGGCTGCGATTTTGGCTCCTCTTTTATTAGCTCCTGGGTAGTTTACTTACTTGCTTGTGAGTTCAGCTCCACTTCCCAGAGATGTGTGCTATCTTTCCTCCCGCCTTTCTTGTTGGTTTGTATACGAAGTTTGGTCAGAAAAGCTTGCCCATAATAGCCTCAGAAAAAGTTCGTTCTCTACATCTGTGGTGCAACTGTAATGCTAGTTGTTCCCATCATCTCTCTCCTGTCTTGTAGCCTATATCCCAGGTTTTCTTCTTCACTCTTTGATTCTTGAATTTCCATGAAGTCTGTCTCCTAGTAGCTTCTTGAGGAAGGGGTTTGGAAAGTACATTTTCAACACCCTTCATGATGGACTATATCTTTATTAAATCTCAGCTGAACATGATTTTCCCTCAGAGTTGTAAAGATATGGATTCTTTAGCTTCTGTCTTCAAGCATTGATGTCAAAAGGTCTGACACCATTCTGGTTTTCACTCCTTCATTAGTGACATAGTCAGTCTCTCCTCTTTCTCTCTGGAAGGTTTCAGAATCTTAATGCTGCCCTGAAATGTCACATTATAATGTCTTGATGTGAGTCTTTTTGTGCCAGGAAATTGGGGGACACTTTCAATCTTAAAACTCACGTTCTTAATTTCTGGGACATGTTCTAATATACTGTTTTAAAACATTCTTCCCTATATTTTCTCTGTAATTTCTTTAGTCAGACATTAAATTTCTTGGATGGATCCTTTAATATTACCATCTTTCTTTTTTATTATTCATTTCTTAGTCTTTATTTTTACCAGCTTTCTGGGAGATTTACCTTCCACTTTCAATTTAATTTTATATCTTTGCCATTATAATTTTATTTTCCGGAAGTACATCCTTATTCATTGAATTTTTCTTTTTAATAAAATCTGCTTTTGTTTCACAGATCCAATATTTTCTCTTATCTCTCCAGGCATATTAATTATAGGTGTCTATTTCCCTGAGTTCTTTTTTTTTTGCCTGTTTTTATATTTTGGTTTCACTTCCTTAAGTGTCTGATGAGCCTTTGTTTCCTATCCATATTTAGGATGTGGACACTGAAAAAAATCAATGCTAAGCCTTGTTTGTATGGCTTCTCACCAGGTGAATTTCAGCCTATATACATGGGCAAAGATGCCCAAACAAGACTATCAGTAGGTCTTTTCTCTAAGGCCATTCATTTTCATTGGAAGAAAACAGCTAACCTCCTCTCTGGGAGTATATATTTGCTGCTTGTGATCCTGGAGCCCATCAGGACTTGAGCCTTGGGGAAAGTGGGTGGCTGTATTCAGTATATGCACTTTTACTTAATGCCCATTTCCAGTGGGGAAACTCTCCCCTGTCTTCTCTACCGAACATACAATTTCTCTGGCGAACAAGCCTACAGCCTCCTGGTTGGGTAGGGAAGAGGCAACCATTTTGAGTCCATGGAAAGGGCTGAGAAGCTTGGGGATATAACTGCTACTTAGACCCATTTTTGACAAATCCCTCCCACTTTCAGCCCTTCCTTCTGCAGTAGCTGGAGCCTCCACTTCCTAGGACTTTCTAGGTTCTAGGTAGGTAGTTTTCAGTTTTCCCAGAGATGCTTACTCCCCCATTCCCTTTCCATATTCTAAAATTTTGTCATTTCTCGTACTTCATTGTTTCTGTCCCATATCCTTTTTCCCTGTGAGTAAATGTGATTTTGAGTCTCCTATTCTCATTTTAAAGACGTTTCATGATCCATCGTTTCTAACCAGAAATCCCTGTAAGTGATCTACGGAAAGGAAAAAGTTGCTAACAAGATATTTGGCCAACTGTATGGGTCAGGGGGTAAAGGAGGGGTGGGATTTGTGATCATTGAAATGTAGCCACTAGAGGGCTGCAAAGAAGTACCCCTCTATGTATGAGTTAGCGTTCTTTATGGCCTTAAACATCCCAGGTGTAATTTACTAGCAAGATTTATTTTCCTTATTACATTTTGCTGCAAAATACATGGGAATAATTTGTAGCGTGAAGTTGCACAGTTTTCTTTTAACATTAGGTTAAAACATGCAAAAAAAATCCTGCTAATTTTATAGGTCTAAAACATTCAAATACTGACAATGTTATATTGTTCAAGCTGATATTTTAATATAACATTCAGGGACCTCCTGGAAATTGTACCGTGTATGCTAACTGGTGAATCTGGATGATCCCAACTTGAGAAAACCAAAATGTCCTTCGATGCATGACTGGAGAAAGAAGACGTGGTCCAAATCTACAATGGACTACTACTCAGTGTTGAGAAAAGGTGAGATACCGCCGTTTGGGACAACATGGATGGATCTTGAGAATATCACACTAACTGAAATCAGTCAGTCAGAAAAAGGTACAAACCATATGATTTCACTTTTATATCCAACATAAAACTGAAATGTATAGACTCAGACAACAGTTAGGTGGTTACCAGAGTGAAGAGGAGTGGTGGGTAGTAAAGGGTAAAGGGGCCCAAATACATGGTGACAGAAGATGCTTTGACTTTGGGCGGTGGGCACACAATGCAATATAGAGATGATGTATCATAGAAATGTACACTTGAAACCTATATGGTCTTATTAACTAGTGTCATTACAATACAATTAATTAAAAAAAAGTAAGTCTGTCAGCAAGGAATCTAACGTTCTGTAAAGCTAGGTTATTTGTCCGTGACGACATGGAGGCAGAGCCAGAAATGTACCAGATGTCCAGCAGGTTCACTTACCTGCTAAAGTGAGCTGCACTAAGTCAAAGCAGAAATGGCTTCTTTGAGAACTCAGAAACTCTACTTTTAATTTTTTTTAATCATAAAATGGTCTGTCAACTTGCAACCGTCTATTTAGCTTCTCTCCTCTTTTCAGTCTTGAGCAAACTGCACGTCCTCATTGGCCCTATCAGATGTAAAACTCACTCTTTCCCAAGAAACAAAAGAAAACTGATTTTCTCAGCAATGGCACATTTCTCCCGATCTTTTGCCAATGTCACCTTCTCTACAAAAATTTCCTGTTCAACTGAAGTATGAAATATTTTACAGGTCCTATATAATTGCAATAAACATATTCAACATCCAGACAAATTAGATGTATGTGAATACATCTATCCAAAGTAAATATATGCTGTTAGAAGGTAAGATTCCCGAGGGGGTGAGAAATTTTCTCTCTACCTCTCCCCGACTTCCCTTTAAATGCCTGGTGGTGCTATACATGCATGGTGCTTCAGTAACTTCTTGATGATAACGAGCAAGATTGGGCTAATAATGTAGCTCTTTTAAGAATCTGTTCTGGTCTTTTAACTTATTTATTTTTTTAGATATATAATGACACTAACTGATGGAACTTCTATTAGTTCAGTTAAATCCTTTTTTTTCACGCAAAATTGGTGCCAGACAAGTAATATCTGCTTTCACCGTCGTTGAACATCTGAAGTTATATGTACAATTAAGATAGCTGAAAAAATGCCACAATATGAAATATATCAAGTTTAACTCTGCAATGTAATTGCAAAATTAATAAAATAAAAATAATCATCATCACAGCAGGAGCTATAAGTCATGCTGGTACAACTGCTGGGTTTGTTCTCAGATGTTGTTATTTATTCTGAAGGCCGTGTTCACTGTGGTTCTACCTTTTGGGAAGGGAGGGCACCTCAGAATTTTGAGTGCATATTTGAGAGTTTTTCTTTGATACTATACTGTACAGTGTGGAACGCTATAATCAAAATAAAATGTGCCCAACTTTGGTGAAAATAAATGCGGGGCTCATTGTAAGGCACTTCAAACCTCAAGCACCTTTAAACTTCAGTTAATTTGCTTGGCTGCGTTCAATTTCATAATTACAGTAGCTTCCCACATAAACAGTGCTAACTGGACTCATTGCAACGTGTCAAGAAATAATTAGCCTCTTTCATTTTACCTTATATATTTATATGTCCTATAACATATGTTGGCACACATATTCACTTACTAATTTAGGAATCATCAATTAAGCCCAGGTCAGAAATGTAATTAATTCAGCAGTTCCTAACCACCTCTGCAAATTCTTGGAGACTGGGCAGTCAGCCACTGATTGCAGAGCAAAGACTGCATTTTCTTCAAATGTACAGTTGGTTTTATTAAAAATAAATTTTAATTTGAAAGGATTTAAGACTAATCAGAAAGTGCAAATATAGTACTGAGAGTCCCCACGCGCCATTCATTCAACTTCTCCCAGTGATAATATCTTAAGTGACCATAATTCATTACCAGAGCCAGGAAATTGACATTGGTACAATGTTATTAACTCAAATACGGACCTCATTTAGATTTCACCAGCTTTACATGTACTCTTTTAAAGTCATAATTAGTTTAATCTAGCTTAAACATGAACACTTATGTTAGACAAGTGTGCTTTATAGCTCTTTTAATATCATTCTAAATTGTTCTAAACAATGTCCAATGTAGCAAAATTCTAAGACTGATATTCTGATCATTTAACTAATGCAAAACTCTTTGCTTTCTCCTTTGGCTTCGTTGCCATAGAAAATTACACAAATTACTTTTTTTTAGAGGACAGAAAGCACCTTGACTGAGAGAGCCTGACTTTTTAATACCCCTTGATAGGTTTATGCTCAATTACTCCTTAGAAATTATACATGAATGGCTGGGCTCTGCTTCTCTGCTCCCGAGTCTCAGTTCTGACTAGGGTGTTACTCAACATCTGGTTCAACATTTACAGAAGATCAGCTTTCGAGTACTTCCCAAAAAGCCCAGAAATTAGTCAGTGTTCCATGTACAACTTAGGACCCTTTAGAATATTTTTTTGGAAATAAGCAAAAATGCTGAAAAATGTATACTTTCAGATAAAAAGATATGAATATATATGTATATATACACACATATATGTATACACACATACACACATATATGTATACACACATATACACATATGTGTATATATACATACAGACATATCTATGTGTATATATACATAACACTTGGTATTATTTATCACTATACCTATGCTAATAAGTCACTCAAAAAACCTAAATAACTGGCATAACTATTTAGCAAATACAAACAAGAATTTGCTTCCTAAATATTTTAAATGATTAGTCATTATTAATTTTTAGAAAATATATTGTGATCACATTAATTCCAACAGTCTAGTATCTTTGTAATGCGGATATAAGTAATTCAATAGGAGTTCATTGTGATTTTACTTTAATTAATACTCACTTACTGTAAAGTATTGTTCACCTTTTGATGGTATGCCCTTAATGACTATACCTCTTTTGAAGTGTGCCAGATCATTATTAATTCCTTTTGTATTCATTATAACAATATCAATCAGGGAAAGCTCATTTGCTATTAATGTGACTATAACAGGTAATTTCATTCTAATCTAGTAGTGATTAATGTTCACTTGGTAAGTAATTACAATATCACATTTCAAAGTGTTAGAATTGGACAATACTTACTTTGTTTGGCCTCTCAAAGAGCCATAGCAATTTGTCTGAGCTTAGAATTGAAAAGGTTCAAGAAAGAAAATCAACATATGGACAAAGAAGAAGGCTTCCTATGTGTCTGGGAAAAGAAAATCATGGGTAAATGAGGGGTTTATAAAATACATTACTTTTTTTGGTCAACCAGTATGCTTAATATACACCCATAAGTATCACCATTCCATTTATAAAACAAAGAAAAATGAAACTGATAGAGAGGTTTCAGAAACCACTATTTCATCTCTGTTATGCCAATGAATTTTCAAACTGTTGGGTTTCCCTGTCCTAATGACAGATTAGTTTCGATGCAAGGAAGAACTTGTATTTAAAAGAAGGAGCCCTTTTGCATGAGAAATATAGTCAATGACATTGTAATAACTATATATGGTACCAGGTGGGTACTGGAAACATCTGAGGGACCACTTTGTAAAGTACCGTATTTTGCTGTGCATAATGCACACTTTTTTGCCCAAATTTTTGAGGGAAAATAAGGATGTGTGTTATACATGCATATAATGATTATATACCATGGGTATAATAATCCTATGTATAATATGTATACAAATGTGGATGCTCATTATCCATGGTGAAATATGATTGTCAAACCACTATGCTGTACACCTGAAACAAATACAGAATAATATTCAGTGTAAATAAAAATATACTTTTGAGTGAAGGAAAAATGAAAATGAAGCTCTTTTGATGTCCTCATTTAATTTGTAAATTAATCAAAATTACTCTACCTAATTTTGGACCAAATTATATTTATATTGAAAAAATAAATCTCCTAAAACATACCTATTGATAACACATTAATATTAGAGTTTTGTCCTATTTTCGGTAACTATACCTAAACTATTAATAACAATAGCCAGAGAGACTCCCACACACATTGACAATATACTATTATGTTAGATTGGATCAATATTGGTCATTGATTTTTAAATCCTGGAAATATTAAGCTTACTGTAGGGCATGATAGATCATCTGTACACATCTGAGATTTATAGGCTATATGGGGGGATGCATATGAACCTCAAAACAACCTTGAAGTACAGGCAAGACGGGTATCATTAATCTCACTTCAGAGATGAGGAGATTGATGCTGAAAGATGTTAAAGAGACTTGCCCTGATTTCCATTACAGAGCTTTTACTAGAACCCAGGGCTTCTAACTTTTAGTTTTATGGTTTTCCCCATGCCACTCTGCCTCTACTCACTGTGACAGCTTTTGGAGAACACATGTAAGGGAAACTGCCAAGAGTTTAATAGTATCCAAATAACTAAAACTACTGGACCAATAGGGAAGCCAGGGGAGAAGAAGAACAAAGGAAGAAAGGCATCTTGGGACTTTAAACCATTTGGGCACTCCAGGTACATTCCTACCATATTGAACACCAAGTCTGCAAGCCACAGAATTTTAAGTACAAATCCCACCTACCAGAGCCATTCAGATTAATTCAGAAACCGCAGTGGGTCTGGACTATAGATATAGCCTATCAGCAGATACAACTGGCACTGCCAGGGTAGCAAGGAGAAGGGAAATAAAGCTGCACAAATGTTTGACCTTGGACGAGTCACTTGCCATTCATTTAATTTCAATCATCAATTACTGACACTTATTATGTATCTTGTTATGAATTAAGAAGTTAGAACAGAACAAAATCACTCCCTTCAAGAAGTCAATAGTTGATAAATGCTCTGAAACAGGACTTTCTAACGGGTGTGGCAGAATGCATGCGTGCTGTGATCGGGTTACAGGAATCTCAGATATTGATTGTCCTCAGCCCTGGGGAATGGGGTGGGGGGCAGCTCGGAGCACCAGCCATCAGTCCCCTTATCTGT
>PVJI01016855.1:0-12684 GCA_004026765.1 Micronycteris hirsuta
GTAAATTAAGATCCGGTGGCAGACAGGACCAGGTGAAAGCAGAGATCAGCAAGCCAGAATTTTTTAAGATACACCTTTGCCGAATTAATTCCCATCCCACAGACATGATCCACACTTGCTCACACAGGAGTCACACGGAGCTGTGCTCAAAACGTGTAGATTCTCAGGACTGTGTTTACACACGTGTGGAAATTACTGCTACAATATGGCAGACTTGAAATGTGGCTAGGGAATGGATTTATTTTATTTTAACTAATTTAAGTTTAAACCAACAAATCTGGCTAATCGCTACCATTTGGAATAGAACAGGCATAGATCATCCTACATATTTAAAATAATTTCCTTTGATGCCTCTGACCTATTTGATTTACTAAACACTTTCAGACAAGAACTATTTTTATTTTCTGTCAGTAAAAACCAATGAAAATAACTCATGCAGTCTCTTTTCTAATCTTTTTTTTAAGTCTAAGAATACCTTTTGTGTATGTTCCCTCACTTCCTTCTTTGGGTTATAGTGTAAAAAAGCTCTGAGTTTGGAATCATGTGTTCAGAGTCTGAGAAACAGTTGTGTGACCCTGATTTATTTACATTTTGAATTTATAAAATCTGAATCTCCTGAATCATGGCCATCAAGCAGTTTACTGACTTTTTTCCAATCACCCATTCAGTATTCATTAAGCCTTTACTGTGATCAGAGTTTTCTGGGATGTGAGTAAGGTAATGGAGTAGAGAAGAAACAACACTTACGGAACATTTACCATATACCAAGCATCTTCCTCATCATGAGATATCTACAACCTACGATATCTCTTTAATCTTCATGATTTCCCTGCATAAGGAAGCTGTAGAGATCAGCCACAGAACATATGTGCATAATCCATAAACATAGACAACAGTGAGGGGATGGCCACAAAGGAGGGGGATGGGGACTGGGTACAGGTGGGCACCAGGGGTAGGGTGTGGGAGCATCCATAATAGTATCAACAATAAAAATAAAGAAAATAAATAAATAAATACATATTAAATATAAACAAATAAACACATAAATAAAAATAAAAGGAGAAAATCAAGGGTAAGATATGTTACACATAGTCAGAGAACTAAGTAATAGAACTGGAATTCAAAACCAGGTATTTGGAATCTAACTTTAATCTTCTTTTCATTAAACTATAGCTGCCTCCTGAATCATTTTTAAAAACAGTAATAGTAACTCACATCGTTTAGCACTTATGTTCCAGGAAGTATGCTAAATACTTTACATACATCACATTTTACTCTTCACAATGACCCTGTGAATTTTACAGAGAAGTAACTATAAAACACAGGCTAAATAAATTTAAGTTAGCAGGGTCAAATGTTTCAGGGAAGTCAAGGAGGATTTGAAAGTCAGTTCTTCTACCACCATCATTTTTCCTTTTTTAAATATATTTTATTGATTATGCTACTACAGTTGTCCCATTCCCCCCCCTTTATTCCCCCCTGCCCTGCCCATCCCCTCCCACCCACATCCCCCCACCTTTAGTTCATGTCCATGGGTCATATATATAAGTTCTTTGGCTTCTCCATTTCCTATACTATTCTAAACCTCCCCCTGTCTATTTTCTACCTACCATTTATGCTACTTATTCTCTGTACCTTTTCCCCCTCTCTCTCCTTACCACTCCCCACTGATAACCCTTGATGTGATCTCCATTTCTGTGATTCTGTTCCTGTTAGAGTTGTCTGCTTAGTTTGTTATTGTTTTTGTTTTAGGTGAAGTTGTTAATAACTGTGAGTTTGTTGTCACTTTACTATTCATATTTTTTGTCTTCTTTTTCCTAGATAAATCCCTTTAACGTCCCATATGATAAGGGCTTGGTGTTGATGAACTCCTTTAACTTGACCTTGTCTGAGAAACACTTTATCTGCCCTTTCATTTTAAATGAAAGCTTTGCTGGATAGAGTATTCTTGGATGTAGGCCCTTGCCTTTCATGACTTGGAATATGTCTTTCCAGCCCCTTCTTGCCTGCAACGTTTCTTTTGAGAAATCAGCTGGTAGTCTTATGGGATCTCCTTTGTAGGTAACTGTCTCCTTTTCTCTTGCTGCTTTTAAGATTCTCTCCTCTTTAGTCTTGGCTAGTGTAATGATGATGTACCTTGGTGTGTTCCTCCTTGGGTCCAACTTCTTTTGGACTGTCTGAGCTTCCTGGATTTCCTGGAAGTCTATTTCTTTTGCCAGATTGGGAAAATTCTCCTTCATTATTTGTTCAAATAAGTTTTCCATTTATTGCTCTTCCTCTTCTCATTCTGGCACTCCTATGATTAGGATGTTGGAAAGTTTAAAGATGTCCTGGAGGTTCCTAAGCCTCTCCTCATTTTTTGAATTCTTGTTTCTTCATTCTTTTCTGGTTGAATGTTTTTTTCTTCCTTCTGGTCTACACCGTTGATTTGAGTCACAGTTTCCTTCCCATCACTGTTAGTTCCCTATACATTTTCTTTTATTTCACTTTGCATAGGCTTCATTTTTTCATCTACTTTGCAACCATATTCAACCAATTCAGTAAGCATCCTGATTACCAGTGTTTTGAACTGTGCATCTGATAGGTTGGCTATGTCTTCATGGCCTAGTTGTATTTTTTCTGGAGCTTTGATCTGTTCTTTCATTTGGGCCATTTTTTTTTGTCTCCACATGCCTGTTAGGTAGTAAGGGGCAGAGCCTTAGGTGTTCACCAGGGTGCGGCAACCCACGTTAGCATGCTATGACACTGTGTGTGGGGGAGGGGTCCGAGAGGGAAAAATTGCGCTTGCTCTGCCAGTTTTCAGTCACTTCCCCCGCCACCCACAATCAAATTGGGCCCTTCTGGTGCTGATTCCCAGGTGGGTTTGTGTATGTTCTGGGACCCTATGGGTCTCTCCAATGAACTCTCCTGGGAAGCTGGAAGTTTCTCCCACTGCCGCCTCAACCCCCGCAGATGTTTTCAATCAGTGGTTTGAGGCTTTGTTTCCCCACACTGGAGCCCTGAGTGCGTGGTTTGTTTTGCTCCCCAGTTGTTCCTCCTGGTTTATCTGCATGAGAATGTGGGACCACCTGCTCCACCAGCCGCTGCCTCGCTGGGTCCACCAGCTCTCACCTTGCTGCAAGTCCTCTCCACCCTGCTACCCATCTCCGCCCCTCCTACCAGTCTGGATGAATGTGTCTTCTTTAACTCCTTGGTTGTCAGACTTCCATACAGTTTGATTTTCTGTCAGTTCTGGTTGTTTTTTTTTTGTTTTTAAATTATTGTCTTTATTTTGGTTGTGTGAGGAGGCACAGTGTGTCTACCTATGCCTCCATCTTAGCCGGCAGCCAAAATTGCCACCACCCTCATTTTTCTTTACACTTCAATTTCACAATATACCTTGAGTGTTCATAATGTACAAAGCTCTATACTAGGCTTGTGGAGAGTTGGCAGATTGCAGAGATAGATAAAACCAGATATTTTATGGCATAATCAACAGAAATTTATTGTCTCAAAGTTTTGGAGGCTACAAGTTCAAGAGCAAAGTGTTGACAGTGTTGGTTTCTTCTGAGGATTATTGATGGTCTTCTCTCTCATTCTTCACATGGTCTTCCTTCTGTGTGTGTCTGTGTCCAAATTCCCTCTTCTTTTTGAAATCTATTTTTTTATTTTTCAATGACAGTTTACATTCAGTATTAGTTTGCATTTGTTTCAGGTGTACAGCATAGTAAAACCAGACTTTCTCTTCAAAACCTTTTGCTTTTCTATTCTCTTCAGTATCCCTTCCCTCCCCTATTCTCATTTGATAAAATTTATCAAAAGATATTCTGTCTGAAATAAATGCCAGTGGTAAATTTTATGTACTGCAAATTTGATTCCTGATACTAGTCATATTTTAATTATGTTGAGGTAGGCAGGCCCAAGATGGAACATATTTACTGGTTGCTAGAATAGACTCAAAATTACTACTGAACTAACAAGCTAATTCTTATTTATAAATTCATGACCCAGTTTTACCAATATTGTTTCATTACTTAGATAGTCTACCTTCTCTCATGCATTTCAATGTTTCCCTTTCAGATCTTTTATTTTTTATCATAATACTAAAAATGTATTTGTAGTCATTTTCAGGCGTATAGTGATTTCCCTATTTAATTCCTTTTTGTTGTTTTGTTGTAGGAGACATTAAGTATCATCTAAGTGGACAGATTAGAGCTGGCAATGACCAAACTCATAAAAATTATCTAACAAGAGTAAAATCTGTCATTGGATAAAATAGCTCAACTGGAAAAATAAGTCAAAATTAACTGGTGTGTGTATACACATGCACATGCATGGACACACATGCACACATATGGGCACACACACACACATTTACCTCCTGGAACTAAATATTGAGGAGAAAATGCCCATGGAATAGTTGCTTTCCTCTTTATCCTTTAAAAAATATTTATTTATTTTTAGACAGAAGAGAAGAGAGAAAGAGAGCAAGAGAAACATCAATGTGTGGTTGCCTCTTGCACACCCCCTACTGGGGACCTGGCCCACAACCCAGGCATGTGCCCTGATTGGGAATTGAACCGGCGACTCTTTGGTTCAAACGCCGGCACTCAGTCCACTGAGCCACACCAGTCAGAGCTCTTCATCCCTTTTGGTAGTCCATTTCTGGTTCAGTCTGGGGAAGAATGAGAGGATAATCTGAAATCAAGAGTAATTCAAGAGGCCTACTGCTGAATACTGAAGACAGTTCCCAATATAAAATGGCATTTCCACTTCACTTTGTGGGGAAGTGGGGGATGCAGTGTAGATCAAGATCTCTAGGAGCATTCTTGCTTGCCTCAGAGCAGACTCAGATCTGACTTGCTTGGAGAAAGAGTCAGATTTTTATGAGTCTTACTCAACGGTTACTCTCTTCAAACTCTGAAAGCAAAACATGAATATAGCTTGTTTAAAAAAAAAGCCCTTAAATCATTTCAAAGATCCTGATCTCCTGGATAGAACATAGAACTGTGGGTTTGGCTATGTGAACACAGTCAAATCCTACCTCTCTTTATTAGTTTCATGATGCATAGAAAAGAAGATGGAAATGCACATCATCCCTGCCTGTCTCACAAGTCTGTTGTGAATATTCAATAAGGTAATAAAGTGCTTCAAACACCCAAAATCATTACACAAAATAATATATTATTACAGGGAAAGAAGCAAAAGTGTTTTTTATTTTTTTAGCATTAAGCACTAAAATGATGTGTACATTTTTCTGTTTTTAACATTTAAATATACATTTAAAAGATATATCTCTCAAAATAAAGCAAAAGATTATTTTTAAAAGTTCTAAGCCCTTTAAATATTCCTGGAAATTTATAATCCTTATGCTACAACTATAAAAATAAAAAAATTAGTAAAGAATTTAAATAGTTTCTAGTTTGTTCATGTAAAAACATAGTATATTCTGTAAAAGTATCTAGTATATTTCTAACACATTCTAGTATTTATTATTTCTTTGGAAATAAATGTTTACCTTCCTTGCATGCAAAAATGTAGTTTTTCAAAAGATATTTGTCCATAACATACACATGACAACGCAAAAGGTATGTTTTAATCAAGTGGAGTTACGGTACAATTTCACTTACTTTCCATGAAATAACTATTAAAATTTTCAACCTGGTGTGGCTTTAAAGATTATTTTAAATGTCTATGAGTTGGTTGGGGTGTGAGGAAGTAGAGAGATTTAAGGAGGAATTTGGAAAGATGTGTGTGCACTTGTACGTGTGTGCCCATAGGTGTCTGTTTCATGGTTAACGAGTAAAAAGAATTAAAATTATAAAAGGGAATTTCCTTTTTAAAAGATTTTGTTTATTTATTTTTAGACAGGGGAAGGGAAGGAGAAAGAGAGGGAGAGAAACGTCAATATGTGGTTGCCTGTCGAGTGCCCCCTACTGAGGACCTGGCCTGCAACCCAGGCATGTGCCCCAACTAGGAATCAAACCAGCGGTGTATAAAACAAATTTTTGATAACACAGTGAATTAACTCAACCATGCAGAAATATAGTTCAGCCATTAGGCTGATCAAAATAACTATATCAAATACTTTCACACTCCTGTTACTGTAGTCATATATGCATATGCCAAACATAGAAACCGTGAACCTTCATTGCTATTAGCTTTGCTAGAATGTTCTCTATCTTTGAAAGTTGCTATCCCTAGTTCTATGAGCATGACACCCCAGAAAACTTGCTGCAAATGGGATCCCTTCTAGAAGCAGACAAAATATTGATGTGTCAATTTTGTTTTTTTTTCCAAAAGTCTTCATTCAGATTCCACCATTGAAACTTGGTGAATTGTGAATGTGTTTGGAATGGTTTTTGTCTTCCCCTCAGTTCAAGGCTTAAATGTAATCACATAAGATTTCCTGACAGCTGCAGAGCACCCAAAAAGGGAGCCACTTTGTATAACTATTGCTTCAGAACTTTCCTCAGTTAAAAGTTCTCTATGCAACGAATGCTGATATCCACTTGAATCATACATGGAGTTTTCAGAATCAGGCACAGCAAGACATCTGTAACACAAGACTATGAATTCTACTTGGCAGGATCTGATATTCAATTGGTATGTATTTGCACTAATATGGATATTGCACAGTTGGAGCCAGACAACTGCTAGTTATGCAGCATGGTCAGAATAGCTAACAGCAGCATTTAATAAGTGAATGCACACAGAAATCAAGCTCTTATAGCTACTTTAATCATTTCCTTGCTGATGAGTTCTAATTTATTCCCAAGCCAATCTATTACTAAATTGAAAACTATGATTGCCAAGCTCCTTTTAGAAATGTAAAAACTTACAAATTTAAGCATTCAATTATTCATGCTTAAATGTGTTCTTTTATTGAATTATGAATTTACTGCTCTATCTCAGCCTTTACAGTTATTTCAGGTTGGTATTTAATAAAATTATTTTAAAACATATTTATTCTGAAATTATGGCTGTAGCACAGGAACATTTGGCCAATTGTGACTTTATTTGTTATGTTGAGCTAAGGACAAACTCATCTAGCCTCTAATATTGACAAAAAAAGTTAGAATTAACAGAAATAAAAATTACTGTTTAAAATTTTTTGTCTCATTAGGAACATTCTATTCTAACAACCAATATCTGTGCACAATGGTATCTGTGTTGTTTGAATAAGTTAAAGTCATAGTCATCTGATATAAAAATAAAACAACAATAGTAATAATACTAAAAAGTCATGATTTTCTACAGAAGGTTAATCCACACCTGTTGCCATCTAACCCAATTGGATAAATGTGATGGTTCTATTTTTCAAGGAACTTAGTCCAGCTTGCATGATTCTATCAATAAACATAATAACTGTGTCAACATTAATCACCAGCAAATGTGCTATAAATAAACTATCAACATGAATAACAAAATATCTTAAATAATACCCACTAAAAGATATACTAGATGTCAGAACAAATATTGTGCTATTTAGTAAAATTAATAAATAAATGGAACTTAGTTAGGAGTTTAACTTAATTGTGTTATCACTAGACTCTATCAATCATTCCAAAGAGAAACAACTTTATGATTCTACTATAAAATAATGAAGCCAGTTCTAATAAGCTAAACAAAAAATCGGCCTCATTAAATTATGATCGTAATCTTATTGTGACTATGGCAGAAGAGCTGATGCAAATGTGAAAACTAAGCCTGTTAGAATAATGTCAATTATATAGTCAACTGAGTAATTTCATGTATCCTAGAAGACATTACTTCTATACAAGTAGTATTTCAATCAAGCAATCCAATATTTCATTCCTAAATGTTCTGCAAAATAATCAAGAAGTATAAGATGTATTCCCTTGCCTCTATGAGCTTATAATAAAATTGGAAAGACTAAAGCAACATATGACATTCAAGAATAGTTAAAAGCTAAACTGACAATAACAGCCATTGTAGTTTAGAAAGAAATCAGTGTGAGCTAGAATAGTTTGTTTAATCACGGAGAAGTTAGGACTTGAGTTGGTTCTTAAAGGATCACCCTTTGACAGATATGCCAATAATCAATCATGGTAATATATTTAGCAAAAGGTCCAGATCAATATATAAAAATTAAAATGTCAAATGCATGTAGGTGGTACTTTATTTCCTAAGCACAGAGAGCTTACAGTCTCATTCTGAACAGAGTGCCTGGTTTGAGCTTTCTGTTTTCATCTTAGACACTAATATTGTAGAGAAAAAGAAAGTCACTCAGCCTAACAAAACTTGAACACTTACGCACGTAGATACAGAAGAAAAATGATGTATCAACTAGCATAAGGCATGAACTACCATGAAACAATTGAAACCAAATGTACATTATGTGACATATGTTGACATCTGCTCATAAGGGAATCAGTAAAGTACTGAAGTGAATGAGAATCAAGGTCGGTATTACAGCATAGCTGGGTGATGTTATCATTGTTTCCTTAGCAGGCATATTCTTTCAACCTCAGTTGAAGTAAATTGTTCCTTTTAAAAATGTGAATGTAATCACTTGAGGTTCGAGTAATAGTGACGTGATGTTCTCCAGAATGTAGCTCAGGATCTGGGCATGATGCTGTGGGGTCACTGGGTGGTTAAGCCTCAACTGTGACTGAGGGTTATGACGTTGTGAGAAATATCCCTATGAAACATATAGCCTGACTTCTGACGCAAAGACAGAGCTAGGAATAGTCAGTGCCTGTGCTCTTGCCCAAGAGGTGAACTCTCTGGCTCTTATTCAAGTTATATGAGAGAATATAATGAAAAAGTGGCAATTTAGGAATTTGTTATTGTGTTTTCTCTTCTACATTCCCTGAAACAAGCTAATGGCTCCATCATCCTTAAAATCCTTGTTCAGTGATCTTTCATGATATATATCCACTATAAACAACTAACGGTGTAATCCATTGACAGCTTAATCTCTCTCTGTAACAGACCATCATCCACCCAGCCATGTCACCCAAACATGGATTTGTTACTTGGTTATTCCCTCTTCCTCTCTCACCATATGAATAAACAAGTCTCAGCTCCTGGTTCTTCCTATTTCCTAAACACATCAGTTGCCTCTATTTCCATCGCTACTGTTATAATTCAACCAGCTGTCTTCTTTCACCTGGCCTGTTACTATAGCCTTCTAACTGGTTTGTAATCTTCTAGTCCTACCCCACTCCTAATTCCACCAGCCATTTTCCACAGTAGACCCAGCATAATCCTTCCAAGACAGAAATCAAATCCTATTACTTCCATGATGAATACCTTCTTAATGGTGTCCAGTAACCTATAGAATAAATGCCATGCTCCTTGGCATAACTCACAAAGTCTTCCATGGAAGGTTCCCTGAATTCTTTGCCAATCTCATTTTCTATGATTTTCCTTCCACCAGTCCTATGTTCTAACCATTTCAAGGTACTTGGAGTTCCACAAGCACTACCTACATATTCCCACTTTCCATACTTTCTTTGCACATGCTATTTTCTCTGCCTCGAATGCCATTCCTTTTCTTTGATTACTACTTCCAAATATATAACAAACTCATACTCATCTTTCAAAGCTTAGTTCAAAAAAACACATTCTTTATTGAACCTTTCAAAGATGAAGTCAGGAAGTCATTTTCTTCATCCACTTGCATCCACAACATCTTGACCACACTGTTCCTATAGTGTACACTTCTTTGAATTATAAGGATATACACCTATATTCTTTATACCTACTGCTTAGCCATCAACAATTATATGTTAGATAATTTGTGTTAGTATGTTTATAGATGGTATTTGGTAAATGAGTTATAGACAAAATACTACAAAAAAAAACACATACATGTGTTTTGAAGTCAGTTTTAATCTTAAGTGTTAAGACCTCCACTCTACTCTACTCTTTTTTTCACTCTAAAAAAAGTGGGAGAATCAAACTAAAGACAATAAAAAACAGTGTTAGTTAAAGGCAAGCAATGATTGTAGCTTTGGAGAGAGTTACATATTTCTGGAAGATATGCCAGTATCAGGAGCCTAATAGTACTCAAACTCACAGTGTGATGAGGAGAAAAAAATGATGATGCAATATTATAATTTCTGTAATTGAGAAGTACTCACAGGATGCTGTGTGATCTCATATGTGCCTAACCCAGGGACTGTTAAGGAAAGCTTCCCAGAGATTAGTATGAGTTACTGAGGCAAAGAAGCAGCATAGATAATTCAGGCACAAAAGCCCATGAAAAGGCATGCCAGTGAATGAAAGGGTGGCTTCTTTGAATAACTGCTTATGATCCACGAATGTGACAATATATCTAGAACACAGGGAACATGGGTTAGAAAGCATAGTCCAGTTCAAAGATTATGTGAGGCATGGTGACAGATTTTATCCTGAAGACTATGGTAGTAGATGGGGAATTGAGGAGATTAATTGAAGAATTTTAAATAGAAGTGCATCATGAGCAGAATTTCATTTTACAAATATTACTGGCTATTATGTGCACAATGGTTGGACTTAATTTTGTTAAGATGGCAATACTTCCTGAAATAATGTACAAATTCAATGCAAGCTCTATCAAATTTCCAACTACTTTTCTGGCAGAAAGGGACATTCTTATTTTTTTAACATTGCATTAGTTTCTTTTTTTTTTTAAGATTTCATTTATTTATTTTTAGAGAGCGGGTAAGGAAGGGAGAAACAGAGGGAGATAAATATCAATGTGAGAGAGAAACATAAATTAGCTGCCTCTCCTACACTCTTAGGTCAGGGACCAAACCTGTAACCCAGGCCTATGCCCTGACCAGGAATTGAACAGGTGGCCTTTTACTTTGCTAGAAGATGCCCAGCCAACTGAGCCAAACCAGTCAGGGTGAAAGGGACATTCTAACTCTAGAATATGACATATAAAATATGAAAATGCAATAGAACAAGAATAGAAAAAAGCTTCTTAAAAAGAAGAGAAAGTACTCATACTTCTCAACAAAGCTACTATAATCATGGTGGTGAGGTGTTGACATAAGGATAGACATATAGATCAAAGGGATCGAATTGAGTATTTTGAAATAAATCATCACATTATAGTCAATTGATTTTCAATAGAAAACCACTACAATTCAATGAGGGGAATAATAAGTCTTCTAAAAAATGTGCTGTGATAATTGGATGTTCATATGCAAAAGAATGAAATTGGGGATTCTTTTGACTTCTGGACAAGATGGAGACATAGGTAGACACACTGTGCCTCCTTGCACAAACAAAAGAGGAAAAACAACAATTAAAAAAAAACAACCAGAACTGACAGAAAATCGAACTGTATTGAAGTCCGACAACCAAGGAGTTAAAGAAGACACGTTCATCCAGACCGGTAAGCGGGGTGGAGCCAGGCAAATAGTGTGGTAAGACAGCGGTTTGTGGAGCAGTAAGGGCCACGCTGCAGCTTCTAGAGAAACCTGACGCCAGCACACTTGGAGAAACCTACGGCTGGCCTACCTGGACCCAGCAGGGCCGAGACTGGTGGACTGGGTGATCATACGCATGCGGATTAACCAGGAGAAAAAGCTGGGGAGCGGAGCAGACCACACAACCCACCATTGTGGGGAAATATAGCCTCAAACCACCAATTGAAAACATCTGTCGGGGCTGAGGTGGTGGTGGGAGGAACTCCCAGCCTCATGGGAGAGTTCATTGGAGAGACTCACAGGGACTTAGATCTGCACAAGCCCACCCACCTGGGAATCAGCACAGAGGAGCCCAATTTGCTTGTGGGTAGTGGGGGAAGGGACTGAAGGCTGGCAGAGAGCAGAGCAAGTGCCATTGTTCCCTCTCAGGCCCTGTCCCCACAGGCAGTGTCACAACAGTGACGTGGGCTACCCTGCCCTGGTGAAGACCCAAGGCTCTGCCCCTTAGAGTAACAGGTGCACCGAGAGGAAAAAAAAAATGGTCCAAATGAAAGAGCAGATCAAAACTCCAAAAAATACAACTAAGCCACAAAGAAGATAGCCAACCTATCAGATGCACAGTTCAAAACACTGGTTATGAGGATGCTCACAGGATTGGTTGAATTTGGTCACAAATTAGATGAAAAAATGAAGAATACGCTAAGAGAAATAAGGGGAAATGTACAGGGAACCAAGAGTGATGGGAAGGAAACTGTGACTCAAATCAACGGTGTGGACCAGAAGAAAGAAAAAAAACATTCAAGTAGAAAAGAATGAAGAAACAAGAATTCAAAAAATGAGGAGAGGCTTAGGAACATCTGGGACATCTTTAAACATCCCAACATCCAAGTCATGGGGGTGCCAGAAGGAGAAGAGAAAGAGCAAGGGATTGAACACTTATTTGAACAAATAATGAAGGAGAATTTTCCCAATCTGTCAAAGGAAATAGACTTCCAGGAAGTCCAGGAAGCTCAGAGAGTCCCAAAGAAGTTGGACCCAAAGAGGAAAACACCAAGACACATCATAATGACATTACCCAAGATTAAAAATAAGGAGAGAATTTTAGAAGCAGCAAGAGAAAAGGAGACAATCACCAACAAAGGAGTTCCCATAAGACTGTCAGCTGATTTCTCAAAAGAGACCTTTCAGGCAAGAAGGGCTGGAAAGAAGTATACCAAGTCATGAAAGGCAAGGACCTCCATCCAAGAATACTCTATCCAACAAAACTTTCATTTAGAATGGAAGGGAAGATAAAGTGCCTCTCAGATAAGGTCAA
>PVJI01016855.1:12784-37299 GCA_004026765.1 Micronycteris hirsuta
AAGGGCGGGGAACGGGGGGTTCAGGGCAGAGGGGAAGAAAGGGGGGGGGAATGGGGCAACTGTAATAGCATAATCAATAAAATATATTAAAAATGAATGGAATTGGACATCTATCTCACACAATAATTAATTCAGAATGGATGGAAGGCCTAAATGTAAGAGGTAAAATCATACAAATCTTCAAAGAAGAAAACAGCTATAAATCTTCATGCCTTTGGTTCAAGCAATGGCTTATTAGATATAACACCAAAAGCACAAATGATGAAATAAAGAAAATAGGTAAATTGGAAATCACCAAAATGAAACTTTGTGCTTCAAAGGACACCTTCAGGGAAGTAAAAAGATAACCCAAAAGTTTTTGGTAGGTCATATATCTGATAAGGGACTTGTATCTAGAATATATAAAGAGCTCGTACAACTCAAAAATAAAAAAGATAAATAACCTAATTAAAATTTTGTGAAATAGATTTTTCTAAAAAATTATACACATGACAACAAGCATATAAAAAGATGTTCAACATCATTAGCCATCAGGGAAATGCAAAATAAGCTTCTGTTTCACACCCACTAGGATTGCTATATTTAAAAAAAAAGACAATAATAAATGTTACCAACAACGTGAAGAGATTGGAACCCTCTTACACTGCTGGTGGGAATGTAAAATGGTACAGGCTGGAAAACAGTCTGGCAGTTTCTCAAAAAGTTAAACATAGAGTTCCCATATCATCTTAAATTCTACTTCTAGCTATTTACCCTAGATAATTGAAAACATGTCCAATCAAATCTTGTACATGAATGTTTATAGAAACATTATTCATAATAGTCAAAAAGTAGAAACAACTCAAAATGTCCATCAATTAATGAATGGTTAAACAAAACACGATTTGTCTGTAGAAGGGTCAAGTCAAGGAACATGTACAAAGGACCCATGGACAAGGACAATGGGGCAGGGATTGAAGATTTTCTTTAAGATGGACTCAATGAAAAAATATGCCTTGCCAGGCATTGGGCTCAGCACTTCATATGCATTATCCCATTTAATGCTCATAACAGAAACCTCTAAGGCAAATATTAATATTATTACCATTTGTATTTATTTATTGTTATTCAGTTACAGTTGTTCCACCTTTCCCCCTTTGCTCACCCCTGCCCCAACCCCCTACTCCCACAGTCAATCCCCCACGTCCGTGCCCATGAGTCCTCTATCCATGTTCCTTTGCTTGCTCCTTCCCCTTGTATTCCTATGTTTAAATAAGGAAAGTGAGGCTCCAATAATACAGAACCGGTAAACAAACCCTAGGAGTAGATGTGATTACCCATTAAGAGCTCATGGGTAATAAAATAGAGTAATAGAAACTTGCCCTTGGTCCTCAGGTTCATCTCACTAAATTTTGTGCTCTCTTCCTTATCACTGGTTCATGTAGGAAGTTTTTAAAAATAAACTGTGATGCATGAATGGTAATATTTTCTGATCCAAAAGTGAGGAAATGTGCTTTGAAACAATTGTTTCTGATCTGTGCATTTGTTGTATTTATTTATTTTTAATCTGTGTATTTCTTGCATAGACATGGCATCGTATTTAAGTAATATATTTTAAAAATTTCCATTATTGAAAGTTTTTCATTTGTTTTTTTTATTGAATCTATTGAGGTGACATTACTTAATAAAAGTACATAGGTTTCAAGTGTACAGTTCTATAACACACCATCTGTATATGGTATTGTGTGTTCACCACCCAAAGTCAAGTCTCCTTCCATCACCATTTATCCCCCTTTCACCCTCTTCTACCTGCCCCCACCCCCCTTCCCTCCAGTAATCACAATACTGTTGTCTGTGTATATGAGGTGTTTTTTTTTTTTTGCTTAATACCTTCACCTTTTCCACCTAGCCCCCAACACCCTCCCCTCTGACAGCTGTCAGTCCTTTGTCTATCTATAAGTCTGTTTCTATTTTGTTATTTTTTTGTTCATTAGATTTTACATATGAATGAAAAGAAGTCAGTGTTTTCCCTATAAGAATTTAAGACATATGGTCTCTCTATTAGGTGTAGTGCCAATGAAGGAAACTGTGAGTAACATGAGTCAGATTCTCCTAGGATTTAAATTACTGAACACTTGTAAAATGTGTACCTTTGGCAGATGCATTCACTCTTTCTGGTTTACAACACCTCAGGGTACTGTTTTGTGGTACAAGCTAGAACCCAAGGGAGGTGACTGCATTTTGATATTTTAATGCAGCTTTCAACACACATAAATACATATGCATGTGTGTATTTTCGGTGTGTGACTTAAAGCAAAAGTAAGAAAAAGTTTGTCTAAACTTTAAAATACATACTTAATTTCATTACACTTCTGTGCTTCTGGCTAGAAAGGATTGAAAGATAGCCTAGAGAGTATTAATTAACATAAATTTTAAAATAAATTAAGAGTCTATTATGCTATTTTTTATAAAGATTTTTATTTATTTTAGAGAGAGGGGAAGGGAGGGAGACAGAGAGAGAGAGAGAGAGAAACAGCAATGTATGGTTGCCTCTCACATGGCCCTCACGGGGGACCTGGCCCACAACCCAGGCATGTGCCCTGATGGGGAATCGAACCAGGATCCTCCAGTTCCCAGCCCACGCTCAATCCACTGAGCTACACCAGCCAGGGCCTATTATGCTATTTTTAAAAGCCCATTTAAGGCATTGTATTGTGTGTTAATACAGACTTGATCTTTTTAAACTTGTGCTCTCAATGAGTTGTTTTTACTGTGTGTGTGTGTGTGTGTGTGTGTGTGTGTGTGTGTGTGTGTGGATACATGGTTTTTTTGAGTCATAAGTGTTAAACATTTCTCTGAGTTTTGTAGGCCAGTCTAGCATGAGTTAAAGAACATTGAGAAAGTTAAGATTCACTTCACAATTCATCCAAAAGAAATTAAAAGTGGCCTAGAGTAACTATTTTTGTGTGTGTGAACAAGACTATTGTTTGTGGCAGAAGCAGGAACAAAAAAACAACCCCTTTCTGATCATTGGAGTAATCCTAGAGTAGACAGCTGAAGACTACTGACCTCTTTCCCTTTCTTCCATTTCTTTGACTCTTTTATACCAGGGTAGGTGACCACTATTTGCCAGATCTTAAATGGCCAATGTCTAATTATCTTTAGTTACAATCCAGTACTTTCTCCATGGTAATGATTCTGAACACTGTCCAGAGAATGGTTTGGAGGGGATAAGCAACTTGAAAAAGGAAGAATTCGGAATCTGACAGTAGTCCAAGAGAGAGCTAAAGATGTCTTGGACTAGGGTGGTGATGCTGTAGATAAAGAGAAGTGATCTATTTTAGAATCAGAAGAAACAGAAGTTACTTATAGATTGGAAATGAAGCACGAGGAAAAGAAAAGAACAAAGGATAACTCCAAGGACTCTGGTGTGAGCAACTGGGTGGATGAGAAACACTGTAGGATGAGCAGCGCTTGTGTGGGGGTGGGGGAGGGAACATAAAAAATGTTGCTTTTGACATGGTTATTTTGAGTGGCCTATTAGAAATCAAATTGGAGGTCTTGAATAGACAATTAGATATCAGGAAATAACTATGGACTAAAGATATAAACTTGATAGTCATTAGAATATGGGTGCTATTTAAAGTCATGCTACTGCAGGCCATGTCCCCAGTAGGGGGCGCACGAGAGGCAACCACACATTGATGTTTCTCCCCCTCTTTCTCTTGCCCTTCCTCTCTCTCTAAAAATAAATAAAAATATATTTTTAAAAAATAAAGTCATGCTACTGGATTTATGGGTAGGGTATAGACATAAAGGAAAATAGAGGTTAGTGACAAGCCCTCAGGTATTCCAACATTTAAAGGTCATGTAGCAAAGGAGAAGCTGGGCCAGCAAAAGGAACTCGGATGGGTGATACAGAGCAACAGGGGAAAAGCCAGGAGAGTGTAACATCATGGAAGCAAAGAGAGAAAGGAAAGTATTTCAAGAATTAGGATATGGTTCATTATATAAATGCTACTGAAAGATAAAGTCGGATAAAGACAAAAAGGCAACACTAGATTTTGCAATATGAAATGGTTGATTACCTTCACAAGAGCTGTTTTAGCAGAATGTTGGGGACAGAAGCAACACTCTGACATGGATTGAAAAGTGAAAGAGTAGTGAGAGAGTAGCTATAATGAGGGTAGATAAGTTTTTTTTTTAATGTTTACAGTGACACGAAGCAGAGAGGCAGTAGCTAAGAGATAATGTGGAGGTAAGACAGTTTCATGTAAAATACATCTGTATGTTAATAGTAATGATCCAGTAAAGATGAAAAAAAGTGATACTATAGAACAGAATGGGAAAAATTACCTTCATAAAGTGCTTGTGAGGGCAAGAAAAAGAACGGTCCTGAGCACATTTGGAGGAGTTGGTCTTCCATACAGCAGTTATAAATAATAGAGTATGTGAATACCAGACGCAGATAGGCTGGTAAATTTGGTTGTAGAAAGATGCAATAGTTCTCTTCTGATTGTTTCTATTTTCTTAGTGCAATAACAAGTGAGGCCAGCTGCTGGGAATAAGGAACATGGAGAAATTGGAGGTTCGTGGAAAGAGATGGTTGTCTGTGACAGTAGAAGAATTAATTAATTGGGGAGTTGCAGGATAGCCAGGGAGTGCTGTTGAAACCTTTGGAGATTTCTTTCTCATAAATTTATTTTTTATGAGAAAAAATTCATAGAACCTGCAATTTCAGGTTCATAAAACTAGAACCTGAAATGCATCTGAGAAACTGAGATGCAGCCTTCCATGGTGCAGTCCACTCCTGGTTCTGGTTATTGCTGCCTTAGATGGAGCCTGAATCTGTACCAATTGGTAAAACTTTACCAGCATTGGAAAAGGGGAATGCATAGGGTGACTGCTTCGTGACCTCCAATATATGGAGCACTTAGGCAGGCTATCCCTGATAGATTAGATGGACCTGTGTGTCTTCTTGCACGCGATGTTTTTGGTCTTTGAAATGCCATCAGAGTTCCAGCAACTTCTCTTGATTTCTTTATTTTTCCAACCCTCATATGGTGTTTTGTTCTTTGATCGTGTTCTAACAGTCCCTCCACATGGCTTTTCCTTTATCCTTTGAAACTGTCAGCCTGGACGATGGGTTAATGATATACTGAACACATCTGTCCCACATACTCTCACAATGTCAACCTCACTGCGGGTGGTGAACAATGGAGTGAATAATACTGCCTCAGTAACATCAAATAGGGTATTTCAACGTTTTCTGAAATAAGCTATGGAAGAGGAGTTTCCTTTGATACAGAAATCGGAAGCCACATTGACTGTGTTTCTGAAAAACATGGTCATATGTATTCTTGTTTGCACAATTAATTATATGATCACTATACTTCAAGGGTCTAAAATATCTACTAATTCTGGGGAAAACTGTCTTCAGTACCTAGCTGCTATCTTCCTGGACACTGATGTGCTCATAAGAGTAGAGTGTCACACTACTGTCACCACTACTCCTAGGACCTTACCAAAAGAAAAAAAAAATCTCACCATGTTAACCTGGCCATACCTTCTACTGTATAATTTCCTACATTTAGGCTCCATTTTACAATTTCCTACTCTGAGGTTCTGCAGTATGCCATAGCTATATGATGATGCAGGTCTCTGTATTCATCCTGTGTATTCTGTGTCTGAGTTACTTTTGTGGAGTGTATTTTCTCTGGGCGTAAGTGTTTTTCACTCAGTGACAATAGGGGGTTGAATTTATATTTGCCGTATTTTGCCATATATAATGTGCACCTGCATTTTTGTGCACATTATACACAGGGTTTTTATGCCCATTGTTATACTCATGGCATGTAATCATTATATACATGGTATGTAATCACTAAACACATGTATATTGTGCATCTTTATTTTTCCCTTAAAATTTGGTCAGAAAGTGTGCATTATACATGGCAAAATATGATAATCCTTTTAGCTGGAAGGGTCACTTAATGCTTAGAGAAGCAGCTAAAATGAAATGCTTTTCTACATCTACCTAGTTGAAATCAAGAGCTAGGTCTGGATTACTGTGTTTAAACTTGGCTAAAACTGGAAAAATTAAAGATAAACAACAGATCCTCTACATGCTGAGATCCCCCCTACCATTTTCTATGGGATCCCTCACCCTACTATATTCATACTGCTGAAGCTAGAGAATCTGGTTATGGCCCCCAAATCCAAATTTTAGATAGACCTCTTTTCATCATATGAGGTATACTACTGTCTCTTGCTTGCTACAGAAAAGGGCCTAGACCAATGAACTTCAATCCTCCATGGAAGGAAAGGTAGCCCCTTTAAGACCTGATGTACAGAATGTTCAGAATCCCTTGATTCTGTCCACTGTGACATCACGGAACAGAGGCAGAGGTGGTTGCTACAGACCCACAGGGAGCTTCATTACCAAGTTGTCTTTCAATCGAGCTTTTAGGGATAATGACTTTCTTGTTATGTTTTCTCTTGGCTTTTTGTTTCATTTTAAAGAAGATTGTGAAAAGAAAGCAGAAAAAGAGAACCCAAAGACAGAACACGTATTGTTAAATGACAGAGGAGGAGTAATGGTTTGTTTCATTCTTCCTGTTTGTATTTGTTTGTTGTTTAAATGGTACATAATCTTTATCTTTTCTTTAACATTGCTACCAATCTGAAATCAACCACCCCCAGGGGTAGTTGTAGATATGAGCTGATACTTTAGGGTGAGTCATGGTATATATTTCACATACTACTTAATTGTTTCAATCAAAGTATAAAAGATTATTTTATAGTCTGCATCAAATTTCCCCATGTCAAATGATGTCTATCAGAGTAGCTATGTACAACCATCCGTTGAAATGGCCATGTCACAATGTTATAACTAATTTCACTATAAAAATAGGCTATGGGTAGGTCTGGTCTGGATCCAGTGTTATATGCCTCATGTTTGTGTCAAAATGCTAATTTCTTTCTTCAATACCCATTGACTACAATTTACTCTTTTCTTCTACACTTACTGAAAGTACAGTCTTTAAGTACCAAGTTTTTAATCAATGGATTTTTATGTGTTCCCTTCCCTCCAAAACTCTCTGGCTATTTGATGATGCAGGTCTCTCTATTCACCCTGTGTATTCTGCGCCTGAGTTCCTTTTGTAGACTGTATTTTCTCTGAGGATAAGTCTCTTACACACAGTGATAATAGGAAGTCGAATTTGTATTTGATCCTTTTGGGTGTAAGAACCACTTAATGCTTAGACTGGCAGCTAAAATGAATCTTCCATTTGCATTTCCCCTTCGGTAAGCCATTCTCCATTGTAGATAGGTAGGTAGACGGGTAGATAGATGATAGATAGGTAGATAGATAGATACATACATACATACATACACAGATACATAGATACATAGATAGATACATAAATAGATAGACATGTATAAAAATAGAAAGATTTGCTAAGGTATCATTGTAATATAAAAGCATTTGTGGGGATGGCTGGGGTGGGGAGTAGTGGTGGGGAAATGGAGACAACTGTACTTGAACAACAATAATTTTTTTTAAAAGAAAAGGTACAGGGAATAAGCAGCATAAATGGTACGTACAAAGTAGGCAGGGGGAGGTGAAGAATAGTATAGGAAATGGAGAAGCCAAAGAACTTACATGTATGACCCATGGTTGTGAGCTAAGTGGAGGGGATGCTGGTGGGGGGTGCAGGGTGGAGAGGAATAAAGGGGAGAAAAAATGGAACAACCATAATAGCATCATCAATAAAATATACTTAATAAAATTATTTTAAAAATTTGCCTTTTAACAATATCTTTGTCATTTTTTAGGATCAGGCCTGGAGATACTTTGACATTTAGATATTTATCTCTGTGGGCTGTTGTATTTCAAATGTCCTTAAAATCGCGACTAACACTGTCCTCTCTTCTCTAAAAAAAATCTACATGCAGAATCCCTGGAGTTTACCCCATCAGAATGGCCTTCCTACAAGTCCTGTATCTCTACAACGACAATTCTCTGAAAGAGATTACAAGTAAGCCATCTCTTAAAGAAATAGCAATGCTTGTAAATACTAAAAAAGAAATAGAATCTTATTTAGAGAGAATTTTAGTAGAGAATTTTATGTATTTACTTTTCAGTAGGAGGTGGGCTTGCAGACTGGAAGGGATACAGTTTCTAACAATGAACATTTACTGGTGTTCATGCCAGAGTAGAATGAAGAGATTAGCCAGAGAACAAATGTGCATGATGCAGAGGCACAGACAGCAGTGTGGGCTGATGGGAGGATGGGGTCTGGGAGGAAGAGGGCAGAGGGGGCAAATGGGGATGTCTGTAATAGTGTCAGCAATAAAAATGAAGTAAAAAAGAAGATAACTAACATATTTCCTTAGAAAAAGTCAGCACTGATGAAAATTAATATGTAATATTTGTAAAATTGTGCTTTCTTCATTTGTCTATCATAGTAATTTCTCAGATATTCCACAAAGGAGCATAGAAAGTGTCCCCTACCAAATCCCCTAATTTTAGTGAGAAATAGCATAAAAGGAGAATGGTTTTCTTTATATTATGAGGATGTCACTATTTTATTATAGCTACTTAAGCAATCTAATATGACTTTTGGATGTTTGGATGATTTCATTTGTTTTCTATAAAATATAGTGATAATTTATTTCATCATAACTCAACACGATGTGTTTCATTTTTTTAAATATCCTGAAATTTTTCATGTTTGTCATTTAAAATAGCTTAATGATTCCTAAAGAGAACAATCCATACATCTATCCATCTTATAATTTGAATGGCTCTCCAGGGACAGCCAAACCTGAAGCAAATTATGGGAACAATCACTCCTCAACCATGCACATGAAGCCACTCTTTGTATGTATTGCGCATTTCAACTTCTATATGTGGTTATCGTCACCATGATTTAAGTAAAGATAACATAATGATCAGACCTTGCTAAAGCAGAATGATGAAAAAGAATTAGTTGTGATGCAGATATGGAAGTTTATTAGAATCACTATAACTATTTCATTGAGTAAAATAAGATTAAGAAATATGAGTCAAAGGTATGGTATATATAATATTTCATGGTATATATAATAATATCCACAAGTATATACAATAATGTACTTAATTATATATAATTAAGTACATAATTATATATAATACAAATTGAAATGTTATATATACTATATATAATTACATATAGTATACATAACATTTATATAATTATATATAGTATATATAACATTGAAATTAATACGCTAAATATTATAGTATATGGACATTTTTATTTATATAAATATTTATTATATATAAAAATTGTATGTAAAACATATATGAGTCATATGAGAATAGTGAATGGAATAGTGTATATAATATTTGATATGTATTAATATACTATACATATAAATGTATTTATATCTTACTTAATTTTACAATCTTTAGAAAGGAGATTAGGTATCAAAGAAAGGCCAGTTAAATGCCATAAGACTAATTCACAGGTCTGACTGGTATTGTTAACATAATCATTATATTATTGTAATTTAACAAGGTAAATGCTTTTTTTTTATTTTAGGGTACTTAAATAATACATTAAATAATACATTGCTCAAGCTAATGGTGAACACTTAGCTAAGTGCTGATCTCTACTTAAAAGACATATTAACATAAAGTGCAAACTGTGTTTCTTTGGAGAAATTTTTAAATAGCAATCAGATAAAAACAGTGAAATGGATGATCACTTGAACATTATCTTTTATGAATTTTGTTGACAAATGCAATGAATTACAGAAAAATAGAATGAATACCTGGTATTTCTTGACATTTTAAGGGTTTTTTTATGATGGGGAACATTTTTAGTTGAGTTGACCACGTGAACAAAATAACTTTCCCCAAAAAGTCCACTATGGGGAGAGTAATAGCACCAAGATGGCAACATAGGTCGTTCCTGACTTTACCTCCCCTCACAAGAAAAATAACTAGCAACCATTCATGAACAAGACACCACTGAGACAACCCTAGGACACATGAGGGAGGCTGAAGCCAAGAGAGACTGCATTAGATCGTTAACAGAAGTGGCTACACAGTGGCTGCACTGCTCCACCCGAGGCCAGTGCAGCACCATGCGGAAGGGTCTCCTCTGAGTCTCTGGTTCCTCTAGTAGGAAAATAGAGTCCAGCACTCTGACTGGGGAATTCACTGGAAGGCATATTTGCCTGATTTTGGTCCTCAAAGGAGGAGTTTTTGCGGCCCCAGAGCCTGGTTTGCCCACACTTAGTCAAGGGGCTGAGTCATAGACCCACCCACCAAGGAGAGTGTTTCCTGGCTTCAACTGGTCAGATGAGCTGGAGAGAGCACCTGGAAGCTGTGGAGCCCATAGTGCTCCAGCCAAGTGAAGAGAAGAGCTGATTGCCCCTGAAGAAAATCCAGTACCTGACATGGAGGGCGTCCCTACTATAACCAGTCAGGGGGATTAATTCATAGCCAAGGCTGGTGGCAGCTTTGAGCACCTTCCGACTAGACAACTTGTTTGGAAAAAAGTAGGAGAGGCCTTGAGTAGCCTCTCCCAGTCATGTCCAGACCAGGGAAATGATACAGACCCCTACCCACCGTGTAGAGTGTCTCCCAGTCCCATTTGACCAGAAGGACTGGTCAGAACACCTGGAAGCTAGATAACTCACAATAGTCCAGCCTAGAGACAGGCAGGCCAGAGCTGATAGCCTGCAGAGCAAGTTAGTGGCCCTGTTCAGTCAGGGAACTTGGGTGTGGTTGGCTTGAACTAAGACAACAAACAGAGCATTACTGGCTTAAGAAGCCGCTTCTCACACTGTGCCTAGGAAAGAAACTAATTCCCAGAACTGCTCATTCTTAAACACAGCTATTATGGGAGAAACTCCCAGAAACTTGGTTCTTCTCAAGGACGCAGTAAAGAATTACAGGCTGAGCCCACTAGTGTGCAAGGGAAGTTTATTAATGCTGAGTTCTAATAGGAAAGCAAAGCAAGGGTAGCCAGAGCAGGGGTGGCAAAAGTGGGGTGGCCAGAGGCTAGGTGGCCAGCACCTGGATGGCCAGGGGCCAGCTGGCTAGAAGCTGGATGGCGTAAAGGGGTGGTCACTCCACTCCAACCAGCCAAGGGTGTGGCAAGAGAGCCACGAGGCCAACAGAAGAGGCCAAGAGAGGGAGTCCTTTGTTCTGAGGACGTACATGGTTGGTGGGGTGGGGATGAAGGAGTTATGCATTGATTGGCAGGTAAAGGTGATACTAGCTCTTTGGGGGAAACATGACAACCCAAACATAGGTACAGGCAGGGATCTGTTAGCCTGGACCCTTATCTTGCTCCATATTGCATTTGTTCATCTTGCATACGTGACGGCAGGTAGGCAGTTACCCAAAGCTGTTTCACGGGCTTTTTCTCTGGGTGCTGTGGCCCCTCCCCTTCCCCCTTCCAGGCCTTGGGATGACCACACAATCTCAGAGTTTCCTTTTCCAGCTACTGGAGCTATACACACAGACTTTCAAGGGCTGCCCCTCTCCTGCACTATCATAGTTTAACTTGTTGTTTGGGATGCCTGGCAGCCTTATCGGACCAGGCTCAGAACTGCTGGGTCAATGGGTGAGACATGGATCCTTTTGCTTTTAGCCTCCTGTATTAAGTTCTTTGTTAGATTGTGATGGTGAGGGCCCTGCCTTTCTTTACCTTCTGGCCACTCATTCCACCGTAACATTCCCCTCTCAAGCAATAGGGACCACAATCTTTGCAGACTTCGTTCTCAGTGATTCTGGGTCAATGGGTGAGACTTGTCTCCCTCCTCCCTGTCTTGATTTGCTGTCCATCCTACTTAATATTTCCCCTCAAGCATTTGGAACCAAAATTTGGGGGACTTTGGGGTGAAAACTGCTCTGGCTGCTTCCTGCTGTAAAGGGGGGCTTTCAATCCTCTTTGGGTTCTGTCTGCTTGCTAACTACCAGTCAGAGGACTTGTAGGGAAGTGTCCTTCCATTGGCCCAGGATAGATGTCCAGAGCCTCCTGCCCCAGAGTTTGACAGCTGTTCATGATGATTATCTGTAGCCTTATAGCCTCCACTCTAGAACAGATAAATTTAGTTAGTAAGTTGCCAAATAATAACATTATTACTACAATTAATAATGGTGCTGTGTGGTAGATCCAGGGCTTGATTCCTATCAGCTTTAGGGAAGAATCCATTGTCAACAGGATGTCATAGGGACTAGGTGATTGTTCAGCCAGCTGCTGTTCAGGGTCTTGAATCTTCCAGGTCTTTAGTAAGACTCAGTCCCCTGGCAGGAAAAGGTGCAGGGGCTATCAGGTGGAAAGACAAACCTGCAATGAGCAAACATGTGCAAAATGGTTAATTCACACAAAAACCTACAAACTAGTCTCTGAGTCTGAGACTGTCTTTTGGGAAGACATCCAGTTCCAAGGCCTTTGCTGGAATGACCTTTAACAGTGGCAATTGACAGATCCTTCGTGCCTGTAATTGAGCATCTTTGATGATATTACAAACCCACTTTTAATTTCCAAGTTAGAACAAACATTGAAGACAGCTGTACTAGTCTAATGTCTACCACTGAGCATTGTGATTTTCCTTGAATCATGATTTTTTTCTTAAGATCATCCTTATTGTCATTACAGGGACTACACTGAGTCCAGTTTCACTTTTGCCTGTTAATTTGCATAAACACAACAAGAGCAGCAATTGATCTTTAAGTCTCCTTTGCTGGTACTCACACAAGGAACCTTTATTTTTTATTTTTTATTGTTCCAGTACAGTTGTCTCTATTTCCCTCTCCCCACCCATCCTCACCTCCCACCGTCAATCCTACCACCTTTGGTTTTGTCCATGGGTCCTTTATACATGTTCTTTGATGACCCTTCCTTTCTTTTCCCTGCTGCCCCCCCCCCCCCGGTAACTATAAGTTTGTTCTTTATTTCAATGTCCCTGGTTCTATTTTGCCTGCTTGTTCTGTTGATTAGGTTCCACTTATAGGTGAGGTCATATAGTATTTGTCTTTCACCGCCTGGCTTACTTCACTTAGCATAATGCTCTCCAGATCCATCCATGCTGTCCTGAAGGGTAGGAGCTCCTTCTTTCTTTCTGCTGTGTAGTATTCCATTGTGCAAATGTACCATAGTTTTTTTATCGACTCATTGACTGATGGGCAGTTAGGTTGCTTCCAGCACTTGACTATTGTAAATTGTGTTGCTGTGGACATTGGGGTGCATAAATTCTTTTGTATTGATGTCTCAGGATTCTTAGGGTATAGTCCCAGCAGTGGAATTGCCAGGTCAAAAATCAGTTCCATTTTTAGTTTTCTGAGGAAATTCCATCCTGTTTTCCATAGTGGCTTCACCAGTCTGCATTCCTACCAACACTGTACTATGGTTCCATTTTCTCCACAACCTCACCAGCACTTGTAGTTTGTTGATTTGGTTATGATGGCCATTCTGACTGGTCTGAAGTGGTATCTCACTGTGGTTTTAATTTGCATCTCTCTGATGGCTAGTGATGCTGAGCATCCTTTCATATGTCTCTGGGTCCTCTGTATGTCCTCCTTGGAGAAGTGTCTGTTCAGGTCCTTTGCCCATTTTTTAATTGCATTGTTTGTTTTTCTGGTGTGGAGTTGTGTGAGTTCTTTATATATTTGGGAGATCAAACCCTTGTCTGAGGAATCCTTTGCAAATATATTTTACCATGTGGTTGGTTCCCTTTTCATTTTGATGATGTTTTCTTTAGCCATGCAGAAGCTTTTTATTTTGATGAGGTCCCATTTGCTTTATGATCCTTGCTCTAGGGGACATATCGGTGAAAATATTGCTGGGCGGAATATCTGAGATTTTCTTGCCTATGTTGCCTTATAGAACTTTTATGGTATTGTGATTTATATTTAAGTCTTTTATCCATCTTGTGTTTATTTTTGTGTATGGTGTAAATTGGTGGTCAAGTTTCACTTTTTTGCACATAGCTGTCCAGGTCTCCCAACACCATTTTTACTCCATTTTATGCTTCTGCCCCTTCTGTCAAATATTAATTGACCATAGAGACATGGGTTTATTTCTGGATTTTTTATTCTGTTCCATTGATCTATGTTTCTGTTCTTATGCTAGTACCAGACTGTTTTGATTACAGTAGCCTTGTAATATAGATTGCTATCAGGTATTGTGATCCCTCCTACTTTGTTCTTCTTTATCAAAATTTCTGCAGTTATTCAGGGTTGTTTACAGTTTCATATACATTTTTGAAATGTTTGTTCTATTCTAGTGACCTTGACTACTTCTGATCCTTTTGATATGTAAATGTACCATGGATTATACTCTAAGAACCCTGAAACACCAATTCAAAAGAACCTATGCACCCCAATGTTCATAGCAGCACAATTTTACAATAACCAAGTGCTGGAAGCAACCTAAGTGCCCATCAGTCAATGAGTAGATAAAAAACAAAAACTGTGGTACATTTACACAATGGAATACCACGCAATAGAAAGAAAGAAGGAACTCTCACTCTTCACAACAGCATGGGTGGAACTGGAGAGCATTATCCTAAGTGAAGTAATCCAGGTAGTGAAAGACAAATATCATATAATCTACCTATAAGTAGAACCTAATCAACAAGACAAACAAGCAAGCAAAACAGAACCAGAGACATTGAAATAAAGAACAAACTGACAGTAACAAGAGGGGAGGGGGAAGGGGGAAAATTGGAGGAAAAGGGAGAAGGGTCATCAAGGAACATGTATGAAGGACCCATGGACAAAACCAAAGGGGAGTAGGATTGAGGGTGGGAAGTGAGGATGGGTGGGGCAGGGGGGGAGAAAATGGAGGCAACTGTACTTGAACAACAATAAAAAAGGAATAAATAAAAAGTAAGAACATAGTAAAAATGAAAAACAATAAAGACCATAAAAATTTACCATTTTAGATTATCGGAGTATCTTTATAGACTTCTATGCACATATATAAATTTTTTAAAAGATTTTTTTATTTATTTATTTTTAGAGAGAGGAGAAGGGAGGGAGACAGAGAGGGAGAGAAACAGCAATGTATGGTTGCCTCTCACATGGCCCTCACTGGGGACCTGGCCCACAACCTAGGCATGTACCCTGATCGGGAATCGAATCAGGACCGTCTGGTTCCCAGCCCGCACTCAATCCACTGAGCTACACCAGCCAGGGCGCACATATATAAATTTTAATTGACTAATTTTATACATGTTTTATAAACCTTTTTCACTTAACCATATGTAACAGACATCTTTCATGTAAATAAAGTTCTATATCTATAAAAAAAAACCTACAATGAGTTATCACCTTGTGCTTGTTAGAATGGCAATCATTAAAATAAGAAGAGATAACAAATGCTGGAGTGAATGCAGAGAAAAGAGACACTTGTGTACTGTTGATATGATTGTAAATTGGTGCAACCTACATATGGAAAACAATATGTAGGTTCCTCAAACAATTAAAAAAAGACCTACCATAAGATCCAGCAACTTCCATTCTAGGAATAGATCCAAAGGAAACAAAGACACTAACTTGAAAACATACATGCACCCCCGTGTTCATAGCAGCATCATTCATCATAGCCAAGAGATGGATACAAACCAAGTGTCCCTCAGTAGATGAATGGCTGATTACCATGACCCATTCATCCATTGAGGGACACTTACAACATTGTAAATAAGGCTGACACATAGACAGAGACAACAATGTGGTGACACCCAGAGGGAGAGGGGTTGGTGGGTGGTAGAAGTGGGCAAAGGGGAGATAAATAAGGATGGCAAGAGACCCTGTTTTGGACAATAGACACACGATGCAGTGTGCAGATGATGTACTGCTGGCTTGTACTCCTGGAACCTGTATGGTTTTGTGAACCAATGTCAACCCAATAAAGTCAATAAAAAAAGATACAGAAAAGTCTATAAAGTAGAACAATACATAAAAATAAAAACTTGATTTCCTTCAAAAATAAGTGGTGGTATAAATGTACAATGAAATACTATTTGGACATGAAAAGGGAAATCCTACTATTTGTGATAAAATGGATGGACCCTGAAGGTATTATGCTAAGTGGAATAAGTCAAAGACAAATACTTTAGTACAGAGATTCTGGGTGAATTATATTACAAGTACAGTATTTAATGTTTATTCAAAAGCAACCAAAAATTCATTTGCTACAAGAAAATATTTTGTGTTATTTTAAATCATTAAAATTTATGATGGTGATTAAACAGATTTCTAAAACGACTCAGATATTATATGCTCATTTTTCTAATAACCATATCTAAACAGAACAGAAATTTTATTAACCAATGTCACTGCAATAAATTTAATGATAAAAATTTTATTAAAGACCATTAATTAACATTCGATATTATTAACTTCTTGCAGAATTTTTCCACACCAGGACTTCCAAAGTCAAACTACATTCCAAGATAGAAAGAACAAATTGGATACCCAAGTTCTGAAGAGCAAGAAATCCCTTATAGGATTGGCCATGTGCAGATAAAATCTGACTATTAAAAGTTTCTTGCTTTCAGTTCTTATCTCTTTTATACATTTAGCTTTTTCTTTCCTCTCCCCCCTGTGACCACAAAGCAAACTTTCATTTCCAATATTTAACTTCATTAACTCAATAGGGGAGGTAAATACTTGTTATCTCTAAAATTCAGCATAACACTTGGTTCCTGATTTATGGCATGTATCTTTACAAATTGCTCAGTGAAATGCACAGAAAGATGGTTACAAACTGCTTTTAGGAAGTTTTGAATACTTTAGAGTTACTGGATAAATCTAAGAAATTGCACCAAAGCATCGGCATATAATAATGGATTTTATTTGAAATGTGCAATTTGATTATACAATAATCCCTTAAAATAAACTAAGAATTGCTAAATGATTTCTGTAAACTAATCAGTGCACTGGAATGATCCCAAGATCTGGGTTCCCCTTTCCTTTCTTTCCTTTCTTCCTTTCTTTCTTTACTTCCTGTATTCCTCCTTCCTTTCATATGTGGAATCTAATGAAAATAAACTGACAAAGAAAATAGAACCAGTGGCATGAACACATGGAACACACTGACAGCTGCCAGAAAGGAGGGGGAAGGGGGGATGGAAGAGATCAGCCAAAGAACATATATGCATATATGCAAAGCCCATGAACACAGACAACAATGTGGTGAGGGCAGAGGGGTGGGGATGGGTGAAGGAGGGCACATGGGGGAATGGGGGACATGTGTAATAGCATCAACAATAAAAATAATAATAAAATAAAATTGAAACAGGAATAAAAGGTACTTATTTGAGGCCCTGGCCAGGTAGCTTAGTTGTTTAGAGTGTTGTCCTGACACACCAGGTTGTAGGTTCAATCTCCGGTCAGGGCACATACAAGAGTCAACCAATGAATCTTTAAATAGGTGGAACAACACATTGATGTTTCTTTCTTTCTCTTCTCCCCTTCCTCTCTCTCTCTCTCTAAAAATCAATTGATAAAAAAAGATAGTTATTTCACACCAAGTCTGTGGCAAACACTGGTTAGCTACTGATGTACAAAGATAAAGCTGAGATAAACCCTAGAGCTCAGACTGGTAGAAGAGACAGAGACAAAAAAAAACCCACTTATTACCCAATGTGATCAATGAAATAATAAAATGTAGACAAAAAAAGTAGAAAATTCCAAAGAACAACTAACCAAGCCTAAGGAGAACTCTGATAATAAGGGTAGAGAAAGAAGGCCATAAAAAATGAGGTTATGCCTAAGCTGTTGCAAAGGTAAGTGGGATAACTCCCACTTTACCCGCTTTATGAAGGGACGCTGGGAGAGAGTTTTTGAAAGAGAGGAAGCAAAAAGTGCAGGAGTGAAAACTAACGTGGAGCATGCAGAGAACTTCAAGGAGTGTAAAAGTGAGGAAGAGAACAGTGTACAAAGTGAGGTTGAGGAGGCAGGCAAATACTACATCATGGAGGGTCCAGATGCCTTGTTTAGACTAAATCTTATTGGTTGTGGGAATACATTGAAGGATTATAGTAATCATAACCAGATTTTATGGTTTAGACTGATCACTCTGATGGCTGTGTAGAGAATTTGAAGAAAAAAATATGAGAGACAGGGTCACCAGTTAGAAGGCATAGATGATGAGTCCTGTAACTGGAGCAGTGAGGACCTACAGCAGGGGTGTCAAACTCATTTTCACCGGGGGGCCACACCAGCCTTGCGGTTTCCTTCAAAGGGCCAAATGTAACTTTAGGACGGCATACAAGTAGCTACTCCTTCACTAGGGACAAGGAGCTCGGTGCTGCCGCTGGGCAGAAATAAGGTGCCGGGCTGAATAAAACAAGGTGGAGGGCCGGGTTTGGCCCACAGGCCTTGTGTTTGCCACCTGTGATTTAGAGGAAAGGCTGATCTAAGCAACCTCTAGGAAGTACACTGATAGGCTCTGGACGCTCAAGAGGTGTCATCGATGAGAGGAAGAAGTTTTCATGGTGGAAAAGATGTTGGCACTATTCAGGGAGGTAGGTCTCTAACAGGTCAGCAGGTCAATAAGCAGGCTGGGTAGGGGTAACAGAATACAAGAGCTGGAAGAATAGGGCAAATCAATTCCCATGCAAACCTACGACTGCCGGACTCAATTGGGCTGTTAACATTACCCAGTCATGTGACCATGTTACAGAACAGATGGGGGGAGGGGTGTGAACGACATGAAAGACCCCCCTTTTTTCCCCTGGCGGTTCCTCCCCCTTACCAGGTTCGCTTTGCCCGCCGCCAGAGGAAGGACGTAAAAGGAAAGGAATTATTATATATTTGGCTTTAGAATATGCATAAACACACAGTCCCTCCCTCTCCCTCTGCCCTGTCTGGGGTACCGTATCTCAGGCAGGCTCCCGGCACCATCCACGTGGCAAAAAGGGAACACTTCCAAAGCCACGTGGTCTCCACTCTGCTGAAATTGCGTGGTCCCAACAGGACGCCCAAGCCACGTGGTCCCAAAAAGAGACCCCAAATGGCTTCCCCGCCTGGGTTTAAATCCCAGCACCAGTCTTTCTCTGCAGCCTCATTTCCGGCTCCTCCCACAATTGGCCACAGCTGCCAGCATTCAGGGCAGGTGTGGCCCTGTGGTGTGGAGCCAATTATTTCCAAGCTGTTCTGGACCCCATTACAAATCCCTCTTTGGGGGCTCCCCTCTGCACCCTGTTACAACCACAAAATAGGTCAGTTTCTAACACCCCATAGCGATTATGTGACATCTTTCCCTGAGTTCTGACCATTCGCACTCTCCCACCCCCGTTCTCTGGAGATGACCTCACTCTGTAATTTAAAGAGTAAATGGAACCCACCACACGGGAACTTCCAACTGTGTAAACGGTGCTTCGTTCACCCTCTTATTTCAAGGTGTCTCATCCCATCGAACAGGGGCACTCTTACCTCGCTCTGAACCCCGTCCTCCCTGGCCTGTACCTCGACGTTGCTGCATCGAGTTCCCTCCTTTTCTCCTGCATGTCTTCACCCCCCTCTCTCTACCTTATTATTGGGCTCTACCTTATCAGCTAAAATATATATTGCACTTTTAAAAAGTAAATAAAAACCCTCTATGGAAGCCACAAGAATATGCTTCAGAGACCTCCAACCAAGAGCTCAAGCTACTGTGCTCTGAAATTCATCCTTGCATTTTCCTGGGAGCTATGCTTCCCCCAGGCTGCTCCCAGCTCGGGCCAGAGACAAGTCTACTGTTGTGAGTGCATTCCTGAGAGTCATGGGACTCACTCCTCTGATGGAGGGCTTCTTAATGGCTTTGCCGAACCTTCCTTAGATTGCACAGCAGTCACAGACACTTCCAACTTTTCTTCCCTTTCTCCTTCACTCAAGGCCAGACTCTCTCAGACTTTTAAAGATTCCTCCTCACTTTCTTTCAACGGTTATTTCCTCTTACGAAAATCATTGCATATTCTGATCCCATAGCGATGTTTGCTTCTAGGAGGACCTACTTAAACATTGCCCTTAATACTGTATCCACTGCAAATTCACTGCCATTTCCTTCACACTCAGGCTTCTGGAATGAGTTGTGTGCTCCCTGTCCATTTTTTTCTCTTTCCCTCATCTCCCAATTCACACAAATGTAGCTTGAGTGCCTACCACACATAATATTCTGTCCAAAGTGCTCTTACTGGGGTCATGGATAACCTCTGTGTCACAAAACCTAATATATGACTTATAGTCTTTATTATACCTCTCATCAGCATTCATCACTAATGACCCTGTTTGAAACTTTCTCTTCCTTTTTTTGTGCGGCCACGCTCTCTTCGTCTTCTGCCTAACTCTTTGCTACTTCTCAGCCTCTTTCGCTGGCTTCTCCCCCTACTCAATTCACTAACTATTGGACTTAGGCCCTTATTTCTTTTTACTGTATTAATTCCCCATCAGCAATTTAATGTCACCATTATTTTAATTATCATCTGCCATAGCCCTCAATTCTGTATTTGCAGTCTGCATATATTCCCGACACTCCCATGTGGCCATTTGCCTATTGGACATCCCTACTGGGATATCTCAAAAACACTAAAACCTTGATATTTCTAAAAGTGGGCTCAACTATCTAGTTGCTTGTATTTGTTTCCTTTGGCTACTGTAACAAATTACCAGGAACTTAGTTGGTATATAACACACATTTATTGTCTTACACTTCTGTAGGTCAGAAGTGTGAGTGACTCTGACATGTACTCTGACATGGAGGCATTCCTTCTGTTATAGGATGGAATCCATTTCCTTGCCTTTTCCAGCTTCTAGAGGCTTCCTGCATCCCTTGGCTCATGGCCCCCATCAAGGCCAGCAACGGTGGAATGAGTCCTTCTTACATTGTACCACTCCAAACTCTTCTGCCTCCCTCTTCCACTTTGAAGAATTACATTGGGAAAGACAAATACCATCTGATTTCACTTATATGTGGAATCTAAAGGGCAATATAAGTGAACAAAGAAAACAGAAACAGACTCATACAGTTAGAGAACAGGCTGATGGTTATAAGAGGGAAGAGGAGTTGGGGAACTGGGTGGAAAAGTTTTAGGGATTAAGAAGTACAGATTGGTAGTTACAGAATAGTCATGGTGATGTAAAGTACAGCGTAGGGAATACAGTCAACAATATTGTAATAACTAGAGGCGAAAGATGGCGGCAGAGAAGGAAGAAGAGTGATCGCTTTCCTCCGGCCCACTGGCGGGATATCTGGCCGATTTTCTGAGGAGCAGAGCGATCACCCAGCTGTATTCCGGTGTGTGGGAAGATTGGCAACCAGAACTGCGCATAAAACTGAAAGATCAGCCGGTAGGGAGACTGCTTCAGAGGGAAGGGGTCCCTCGGGCCTCACGGGGAGCCGGGAGGTCTGCGGATCCAGTTGCAGCAGCTTCCCGGTTCGCTCCAGGTTCTGTGGGAGGGAGCTGGATTGGGGTGTGTGAGTTGCCAAAGCAGACGCGCGCGTCTGTTGGAAGAGCCTTGGTCCCCAGCAGTCCGGAGGTCTGTGCGTACCTGGGGACTGATCTGCAGAGGCTGGTGATCCCAGCGGGAGGAATTGGAGTCTGAATTGAAAGGCAAACCCAAGTGGGGCTCCTGGATTGGGCGCGCACCCGGTGGAGCCAATCAGGGGCGGTTGGCGTAGGTGCCCGACCAGGCGCCCAGGCCTGCGGCTTGCAAGCTCCGATTCCAGAGACAAAGGCGATCGGCGAATGCAGGGGCGCGGAGCTCACACCTGGAGAGCCTGAGACACAACCCAGACCTGCGGTGCTGAGTCCCTCCGTGCGGGAGAAACAGAGGAGCTACATTGAGCCCCACTGACGGGAGACACAGACCTCATAAACTCTGACTCAGGGTGGAGGTCAGGTGTCCCAGAGGAGGTGCTGCAAATTCCCGGCAACTCCGCTGGTGGCGGAACGGCAGCAGAGAGTGCACCCCAGAAGACAGCAGATCTTCCCAGCCTGACGCTGTTGAAGCCAGCCAACAAAAGTCTTTTTTTTTTATTTCTCTCGTTTTCTCTTTGTTTCTTTGGTTGTTTTTCCCCACCCTCCTTCCTATCTGTCTCTTTATATTTTTTTAACTCCTTCTACCTTCCCTTCATTTGGTATTCCTAGTTTTCTCTTCCTTTTATTTCCTATTTTTTATTATTTCTTTATTTTAGGTTATTTTCAAATTATTTTCTTCTTTATCTTTCTTTTTCCTTTTCTTTTGCTTTCTTTTCCTTCTTTATCTCCCTTCCCCTCGCTTCTTTATCAACAGGTGAGACATTAAAACCTGGAATTGTGAAGAGAATAGGGTGGGACCCAGACAAGAGTCAGCCCAAAAAACAGAGAGTGACACAAAATTAACTTCGCTGCTTCAGAGAACTTCACAGATCAGTTTAAGAACCAGAGGTTAGCAAGAAGAATCCCACAAACAATGGGAAGACAAAGAAACAATCCCCAAATGGAAGGAAAGGAGGAAGCCCCAGAAAGAATGATAAATGAAACAGAGGCAAGCCAACTATCAGACACTGAGTTCAAAGCATATGTTATCAGGCAGCTCAAGAAACTCGAGAAGCTTGATGAACTCACAGAAAACTACCACAAACTACAGGGAAACTATAATGAACTCACTGAAAACTATGTCAACATGAAAAAGGAAATAGAAACTATTCACAAGGGCCAAGAGGAAATGAGGATTACAATATCTGAACTGAAGAACACAATAGAAGGAATCAAAAGTAGGCTCGATGAGGCAGAGGATCGGATCAGCGAGCTGGAAGACAAGGTGGAAAAAAGCACTCAAAAAGAGCAAGAACAGGAAAAGAGGCTCAGAAAGAATGAAGAGGTATTAAGGGAAATGCAGGACAACATGAAACGTAATAATATTCGTATAATAGGGATACCAGAAGGAGAGGAAGAGCAGCAAGGGATGGAAAACCTGTTCGACAAAGTAATGATGGAAAACTTCCCCAATCTGATGAGAGAAAAAGCCACACAAATCCAGGAAATACAGAGAGTCCCAATCAAAAGAAACCCTAACAGGCCCACTTCAAGACACATCGTCATTAAAATGGCAAAATTCCAAGACAAAGAGAGAATCCTAAAGGCAGCGAGGCAGAAGCAGGAAGTAACATACAAGGGAACCCCAATAAGGTTAGCAGCTGAATTCTCAATGGATACACTCCAAGCCAGAAGGGAATGGCAAGAAATATTCCAAGTAATGAGAACCAGAGGCCTGCAACCAAGACTACTCTACCCAGAAAGGCTCTCAATCAAGATAGATGGCCAAATAAGGAGCTTCCAAGACAAAAGGAGTCTAAAAGAATACACCTCCACCAAACCAGCTCTGCAAGAGATCCTAAAGGGAATGATTTAAGGGAAGGAAGAGAAAGAGAGAGAGAGAGGAACACAAGTACAGAAAAAAATGGCAATGAATAAATACCTAGAAATAATAACCTTAAATGTAAATGGATTAAATGCTCCAATTAAAAGACACAGAATAGCGGAATGGATAAGAAAGCACGACCCACACATATGCAGCTTACAAGAGACCCACCTCAGGACAAAAGACATACACAGACTGAAAGTGAAGGGCTGGAGACAAGTTTTCCAAGCAAACAGACAAGAAAAAAGAGCTGGGGTAGCAATACTCATATCAGACAAAATAGACTTCCAAAAAAGGGCCATCAAGAGAGATCCAGAAGGACACTTTATAATACTCAAGGGAAGAATTCACCAAGAAGAGATAAACATTGTAAATATATATGCACCCAAAACAGGAGCACCCAAATACATAAAGAAAATCTTGGAGGACTTCAAGAAGGACATTGATAACAACACAATTATAGTAGGGGACTTCAACACCCCACTGTCAAAAATGGACAGATCCTCCAAACAAAATATCAGCAAAGACATTGTGGCACTGAACAATGCTCTAGAAGAAATGGACTTAATTGATATATATAGGGCCCTTCACCCCAAAGAAGCTAAATACACATTCTTTTCAAATGCACATGGAACATTTTCAAAAACAGACCATATGATAGGACACAAAACAAGCCTCAACAAATTCAAGAAAATTGAAATCATACCAAGTCTTTTCTCTGAGCACAAGGGACTGAAATTAGAAACCAACCCAAAGGAAAAAAACCCAAAACACCCAAAATCATGGAGACTGAATAGCATTCTGTTAAACAATGAATGGGTCAAGGATGAGATTAGGGAAGAAATAAAAAAGTTCCTTGAAACAAATGAAAATGAACAGACAACAACCCAAAACTTATGGGACACAGCGAAGGCAGTCCTGAGAGGGAAGTTCATAGCGATACAGGCCTACCTAAAAAAAACAGAAACAGTTTACACAAACAATCTAACCCTACGCCTACAAGAACTCGAGGAACAACAGCAAAGACAACCCAGAGCAAATAGAAGGAAGGAAATAACCAAGATCAGATCAGAGTTAAACAACTTAGAGACTAAAAAGACAATTCTAAGGATCAATGAATCCAGGAGCTGGTTCTTTG
>PVJI01016856.1:0-37204 GCA_004026765.1 Micronycteris hirsuta
GAGCGGCGGTGCAGTGCGTCCACCTCTCCAGGCTCTAACTTTTGAACCACCTCTATTGATGATTGCCTTTCATTTCAAGAATCTACTTCTGCTGTCCCCTATGAAACATAGCAAAGTACATGTAGATATAAGAACGTCCAAACCTATGAAAAAAATTGTATGAGTTTATTAGAATTTATTTGAGTCAAACTGAGGACATGCCCAGAAGCAGGATCTCAACAAACGATAAAATACCCCAGAGAGTAATAGTTTGGCAATTCTTTCTATGCATTTGGAATCAAAGTAGGGTATGTAGGGAAGGTTACATGAAATCCAGTGGTGCTAGGTGAAGGGGGCTGGGCAAAGCAAGGCAGAGAAATCTCTATGATTGGGTAAAAAGTAAAATGGAGATATGCATACTCCTTTTACATTGGCGGTGGGTGCAGGAGAGTTAATGTTTAACATTTACAGTAAATAAGTGGTATCCAGGCAACAGGTCATGTGGCTCTCTCGAGGGTGGTTGTGCCTCTGAGGGGTGTGGGAAAGAGGGTTTACCCTGGCATTTCATAGATGCACAGGGACTATGGGCAGGGCCAGCTTAGGGCAAAAATTAACCTTTTACTAAGATAGTTTCAGGGCTGGGGTGTGACTACCCACCGTGACCTGCCCTCTCTGGAATTTATGATCGGATCACCCTGTGAGGTTACTTTTGGTCACTGAGCTTGTCAGGCCTGTCACCTGGCCCCTGAACTTGTCCAAGTTACCACATGGCCCCTCTTTTGTTCACAAACTTAAATGCTTCCTGACCTCCTATACACAGTCTCGCTCTTTTCTGACATTCTGGCCCTTTTTTATTTTTTTGATAGTGCAAGGGGATTTGAGTTCCAACAGTAGAGAGTAAGTAGTTTCAAACTTAAAGTTGAAAACCTTTTGAATCAAAGCTTCTCAGAGTCAGAAGATAACTCAGAGCTGTGGTTCCCAAACTGTTCACTGAGGCACCCTGGATTTACATTTTCGAGGAAAGTATAGCAAATCTATCCATCTGGTCACCGCAAAAGTGACTGGCTCCAAGGAGTTCATCATTTCCACCTTCTTTGTGAAGCTAGGTGGTTGGCAGTGGCTCTGATAAGCAGTACTGGGTAAGAGTCTGTGTGGAACAGGACATGAGGGTGCCCAGTGTCATTCCAAGTTCTGAGTTGTGCCAGATGGACGCTCACATCCCTTGAATAAATAGTTGTGGTTATTTGGGAGTGAAAAAAATATTTTTTAATGTATCGGTACTGTCTTTAAAATAACTATGGAAGTTGTTAGTACCTCAATAAAAATGAAGCCATTTGGTTCTAACTACTTAATACATTAAACTCTTAGGTGTTTCTTTTGACTTAAAAATCCTGAACAACAGTTAATGAGACATTGAGGGTCCTGTAGTCTGAGGAAGTTTGGGAACCTCTGCCTTAAAGCTCAGCTAGTCCAGCTAGTCTAGATGCCTATTTGATGGCATTACCATATTTAATAAGGAATAATATTTTAATAAAATAATTAAATTATAATAAAGCAAAACATGCTATAGTTTATAACCAGCTGCTGTCATTAAAGAAAATTACAAGTTCTGTTCAATAATAAATACTCAGATTAGGGATGGAGTTCACTAACATCATATTAGTATTCAACTTTCCTCTTGCTACTTATCTAAGTTAAGACAGAGTGAAATAAAACCTCTGCCACCTCTTCCCTTTATTTAGATGATGCTGTGGTGACTTTCTGTTAACGCTGATTATATGTCAGCATTTAGGAGCAAAGACAATCACAAAGTGAAGTGACATATAATCGATGGTGTAAAAAAACGTAGGAACAAGTCATGAAGATGAAGAGAGATATAGATACAGCATGTTTTAAAAGTCAGTAATTTTACAGAAACACTTAAAGCTTACATCCGCTTTGGTGCCCTTGAAGAACCTCTGTACACTTCCTGGAGCCTTAGGGACACCCTGCGCTCAGTGTCAAAGCACAGCCTGATGCGTTTCACCTGCACGACGGGGCAGCTGCGAGTTCTGTGCCATCGGGGAGGCTTCCTTCGTCCCCTGAACTGTAGAGTTTTCTGACCTGTGGGAAGCGAGGCAGACCAGGTAGCACTTCAAGAAGAGCTTCTTACAAGTAACTATTTGCCCTGCATTCATCTTCATTGATATCACAGAGACGGAATGGAAACTCATTAGGCCCATATAGTCTCATTAAATTCTCACACCAACCCTTGAAGGTAGAAATTATCACTCTGACTTTTACCACTGAGTGGGTACTAAGGAATTGACACTAAGCAGCCAATTTAGAAATTCACTTTTTTGATACTGACTAAAATCATCATTAATCAAACATTCGGCAAATACTTCTGAGCCTTGTGCTTAGGGAAGCAATTATATATAATTTGGAAAAGGAGATTGGATAGACTGTGGATGGCCTGGAACACTAAATTGAAAAGTTTGAGGTGTACCTTTTAAAGAGTGGAGAGCCATTGATGATATATGACCTTGACCTAATCAAAGAAATATTTTAGAGAGATGAAGATAAAAATGGCAGGGAGGAGACATTTATAGAGCAGTTAGCAGAACTCTAAAGCCCTCCAATGCTGGGCTCGAGGAGCAGAAGAGAGTTGAATGTTCTCTGCAGCAGGGCTCCAATAAGATTGGAAAGAGCTGCACACACATTATTTTAAATTTTCTACACATTAAAAATTTTTTTAAAAAGGTCAAAATAATCAAAATTTTATTTAACCCAATATGTCTAAAATAGTAGCATTTCAATATGTAATCACTGTGGAAAATGGAGATATGTTACATTTTTTCATACGAAATCTTTTAAATTCTGTGTGTAATTTGCACTCCTAAGCACTTCTTGATTCAGACTAGCTGCATTTTAACTACTCAGTAGCCTCACACAGTCATTAGCTACGTTATTGGACAAAGCGGCTCGAGGGCCTTGCTCCTTCTCCCGTGGTCTACAAACCCGCAGCATCGACACTGTTGGTGCTTTGCAGAAATGCACAGTTCTCGTGTTCGTCCCCAACCCGCGGAATCAAAGTCTAAATGTTAACAGGAGGACCTATGTGATATGGGCTCTTGTTCACATTGAGAATCACTGTCTTCTGGAACAATGCCTCTCAACGTGTGACTTGGGGGGCCAGAACCATCAGTATCAGCATCCCCTGGGCAATTTGGGGGGCACCAACACAGACCTATTGAATTAAACTGCAGCCAGAAATCTGAGTTCTCCCGAGCTCTCCAAATGATTCTGATACGCATTTGAGTCTGAGAAGCACTGTACCAGAACCTCTTCCTCTGAGGAGGACACGAACAATTGGCCTCAAGTTCTCAGTCTTGCAGCAAAGTGTCTTCGTAGTGGAGTAGAATGTGATAGACTCAAAGCACACTATGTTTTTTACTTTCCTTTATTTTGAATCTTTGAGGTATCTGTAAATACCTCAGAGAGACTTCAGAGAATTCATCCTCTTCAGAGATAAATCTTCCAGAGACTTTTCATCATCAGGATTCTCTTTCTTATTTTCAGATTAGATTACTAGACTGATTTCTTGGTCCACCTGCAAGAGTTTGTTTTAGTTTGTTTTGTTGTAATAGTCCCACTAAGAAAGCACAGTATTTTCCCAAATTATGAAAAGTTTATGTCCTTTCTGCACATACAGTGAGGTCGGTGCCTTCTGGATAAGGTTAATCTTAGTACTTATTTTCCAAAGTCAATTATCATTTTTGTTTCATTCTGTAATACAGACTCTGCAGTGTGGCAGCAGCTTATAATTCTGTGGCGATTACATCGTGATTTGAGTGTTAATTAATGCATTCAGAGCTGGCAGCATATTTTGAATATCCTGCTCTGTAAGCAGAGAGAGTAATTGAAGTAGCATCTTGTCTTTCTCAAAAACCTATATGTGTAAACCACCTGGGAAATTCAGCATTATCTAGGAAAATATCTAGGAAGAAAAAAAGGTAGTCCTAAAATGGACTCATGAAGAAAAATTCCCATTTTACTAGGTTCATTTTTCCCCAGGACAGAGTGATGGACCTCATAGATAAGAAAAAAGCAAGTGGAGTGTTTATTTTCAGCTAAGCTGCTTGGTCATATTGCATTAGGACTCCCGGAGCTGTGATGAACTAGGAAGGGGTCCTCTCTGACCTGTGATGGGCATTGGAAGTTGGCCATGAGCTAGGCTAGGGCACCAATAATATTTACCCAAAAGTAGAGTAGCTGGGGTTTATAATGAATACATATGGCAAGTCTGTGATGTGGGCAATCACAACAGCATTTCAGTACATAGGCAGTGGTCAAAGAGTTGGTTCTAGAAGCCAGGTAGACTTTAACCTGGAAAGCTGGTTCAAAGCATTGGTCAGCACCAAGGACAGTGCAGGGCTACCTTTGCCCTCAGTTACCCTATTTCATCTAGGGGCAGACCCCGGGTTAACACCTATTTCAAGATGTGAGCACAAGCTCAGTGGTAGAGGGCTAGTTGGTTAGATCCTGTCTGGGTCCTCAGGGTCGGAGGCTGAATCCTCATTTGAACTAGACATTCCCTGTTCGCCCCTGTCACCTCTTCCAAAGGTTGTGTGGTAACCCGCTCTCCAAGCAGTCCTGGGCTCAGTGGTGAAAAGGGATGAGTGGAAATCTATCTATTGGTCTTTCACTGGAGTCCTCTGTCTCAAGGCGACAGAGCCCAGCGGTGGAGCTGTGGCCTATTCTTGAAAGACGGATATTTTTATTCAGAGATTTCCTGGAAAAGTGTGAGGCTCTCAACAGTTCCCCAATTGAAAAGAAGAAACCAGTGAGGCTGACCTGCTGTAGTTTAAAACCGCTTAGTTGGAATTATTTCCTGTGTTTTGGGAGCTGATAGTTGGAACAAGGAGATCCTTTATGTGTGTGAGCGGAGTCCCTCCACTGCTGACCTGCATTGCTTACGAGGGAACCCAGGCTCTCCCAGCGCTGTGATGGACTGGGACTTTGTTACTGCCACGTGGGTCTCTTCCCTTCTCTCGTTCCTTTGGCTTTATAATAAGTGGTAGAGACCCAAAAGTTCATTCTAGAAAACTTCATTAATTCAAAATGATTACAGATAGAAAGTGCGAATGAGTGAAGTCTCCTTTAAAGAAGTGTTATTTTATTACTTTTAAGTGCATATATAATTTAACACACCAAACCAGCTAGCGGTGCCATTTCCAAGTAGATGTTGAGCAGCAGTTGTTGCTTTAATGAGCAGATAACTTATTTTTAATTAGCCTGGTTCACTCGGGTACTCAGAATAAGCTGGTCCATTTAAACGGTTAAAGATGCGCTCCTAAAAACCTCCAGGATCCTCTCACCTCAAAAGTAGGGCAAAAGTATACTATGCTTTCAGTCCAATTATAATCTTAAACCTGTGTTGTTTAAATTAATAAGGGATTGCTGTATATATTCTGCTTCTCATATAAACTTGGATATGTGAAAAGACTATTTTGGCCGATTATGTTTGGCATCTCTTTTCTGACCGAACAGCAGTGGGATTGTCACAGCTTCAAAGTGCATCTTTTTCTATTATCTAGGATACATTGACAGTTCCCAGACTATATTCTCAGCAAGGAAAAAGCATTAAGTCAAACAAAAAATCTGAAAAAAATTTAATTGACATATTTATATTCCTCTGGTATTATAAAAGACATGCATTTGATTTGTTGGCGCAATTAATATATTCTTTGTGTTCAACCAAAGGCTTTCTTTAAAGGCTATTGTTCACTTATCTCTGATATAAGAATGAATAAACATCTATAAGCTTATTAAAAGATCTGCTGATCTTAATTAAGGATTGTATCTTTATCACTTGATTTTGGTTTGTCGGATTGATTGTTTTGTAAACGCTGGATATTCAGTTTCCATAGCATGTGCATTTTGAAAATGCTTTTCCAGTATATTCTGTCGTGCAGCTTGGTGAAGAAACACCCCCCGCAAGGACACATTTCCCAATGTTTGTGTGTAGCAACAGACACTGATGTGACTTTCACCTCTTTATCCTCAGCAGTGATTGAGTCAACAATTACTGAAGTATTTTAACAGCAAACTGCAGATCAACCAAAAAGCACAAGCCCGTTGCCACCCTAAATCTCTGCACAAACGGGTGTCTCACACATGCCCAGTTGTTTTGTTTTCTTCTCGGCCACAATGTACTTCACAGGCTCCTTTCACACGGGCCACACATGCCCACGGGTCAGTCCCTGGGACTCTCTTGCCTTGGGTGACTCATCTGTAAAATGGGGATTAGAAACACGGCGCCGACCTTGGAGTGACGCAGTGAGATGTAATGTGATTGAATGGAGAAGTTTCTCAAGGAGTGAAAGACTGCGTAAATATTAGTTATTACCGTTGTCGCCCTGAGAGCTGCTGTTACCGTCACTGTTGTTACCGGATCCCGTAACGACACCTTCTTTCACATCCCACTCCAAGAAGGCTACCAGAAAGCAAATGAGTGACAGTGACTTTACAATAAGGATAGTCTTAAATCCACTCTATTAGGCCAAAATATACTTCAGTCTTTGGTTCTTTGCCTTGATCAGTAACAGAGTTTATGGACAACTCACAGCCCAGCAAGGCAGGCGAGCACACCTGACACTGGCCACAGCAGCCTGTGGAATGTGTCATTGGCCTGTGAATTGTGAAGCCAGTAAACGCTTCCATTTTCCCCAAGTTGACTTCCTTCCTGAAACACTGCTATCAGCCAGCACCTAGTCAGTAATTTCAAATAACACTTAGTCAATTCCTAGAGGAGAACTTTTAAATTTTTCTCTCTCCATTGGAGGACAAAATGGGGCAGGATTTCAGGAAAGTTTTAGTAACTGAAGAGGTGGAAGATCACTTGCTGAATAAAACCAGTGTCTCTCCTGACGTGCCCACCAATTTCAATAGATTTGGAATTTATGGGCGTAAAGAGGGTAGATTTATTCTTCTTTCAATTGCAGTTGTCATTCAGTATTATTTTATATTATGTTAAGGTATATGCATAGTGCTCAGACAATTAGTGTCTTTATATAATTACAGAGCCGTCCCTCCAGTAAGTCTACAACCCACCAGGCACTACACATAGTTATTACAATATTATTAACTATAGTCCCTATAGTGTATTTTATATCCCCATGACTATTCTGTACCTACCATTTGTACTTCTTAACCCCTTCACCTTTTCCCCCCAGCCCCTCAACCCCTCTCCCATCTGGTAGTCCTCAGTTTGTTCTCTGTACCTAAGAGTCTGTTGATATTTTGTTTTTTTCATTTATTTTGCTCTTTAGACTCTGCACATAAATGAAATCATATAGTATTTGTCTTTTTCTATCTGACTTATTTCACTTAGCATAATACCTTCTAGATCCATTCCTGTTGCCACAAATGGTAACATTTCATTCTTCTTTATAGCCAAGTAATATTCCATTGTATACATGTACCACTCACCTGTTGATTGGCACTTGGCTTGCTTTCAGATCTTGGCTATTGGAAATGATGCTGCAGTGAACATAGGGGTGCATATGTCTTCATGAATTAGTGTTTGGGATTTCTTCAGATGTATACCAAGAAGTGGAATTGCTGGGTCATAAGGCAGTTCTATTTTCAATTTTTTGAGGTATCTCCATAATGTTTTCCACAGTGGCTGCACTGATCTACATTCCCACCAACAGTGCACAGGGCTCCCTTTTCTCCACATCCTCCCCAGACCTTGTTGTTTGTTGATTTATGGTTAGCCATTCTGACAGGTGTGAGGGGACATCTCGCCATGGTTTAAATTTGCATTTCTCTGATGACTAGTGCCCTTATGCATCCTTTCATATGTCTGTTGTCCATCTGTACATCCTCTTTGGAGAAGTGCAGGTTTACTGCTGCTCTGTGCCCAGGAGAAAATCCTGGTGGTGTTCAGTTCCCCATCAGTGCCTGTGTGTGGGAGCGTGTGCACATGCGTGTGAATAGAGGCAAGTGTGCTTTAGAATAGCTTCAGCGCATGGTTTTTCCTTAATTACATACATCACTCGGGTAGGGTTGTAAGGGCTTCTCATGGCTTCCAAGTGTTTACCGAGGTAAAGATGTAAAATACGCTTTTTTGGCTTAGTCCGTATTTCATTTCCAGCTGGTTGATGGGCATTTATTTTCCTTAAGGCCACACACACCTTTGTATCAGACTAAGGATGTGAAAAGGCTTCAATTAATTTTCCACAAATAAAAGTTACAACTTGTCCTGGAGTTCATGCCTCTTACAAAAGGGCCTCAAAAACTCCAGACAGTAAAAGCCTCTTGTTCTAGAAATATTGCTGCAGAAATAAATGCTGGTTCGGACTGCAGTCACTCTGTTTTCCATTGTTTAAGTAAAATATCAAGGCCTGTTCTTATTCCCTCTCAAAACCAGACATTTTGCTTGTGTGAAAGGTTTATAAATAAAGAGAAGAATGAAAGAGAAAGAGGACCCTGGCTGGGGAGCTCAGCTGGTTAAGGTGCTGTCCTTAAGGTATTTTATGCCAAGGTTGTGGGCTGGATCCCAATCAGGGCTCATACAAGAAGCAGCCAGTGAATTAGTGGAACAACAAATCTCTCTTTCTCTCTCCTTCTTTCTTTCTCTAAAGTTAAAAATATAGTAAAAAAATTTTAAAGAAACAAAAGAGGAAGTAATGAGGAGCTATTTCTACTGGGCAAAATCCTCCAACCCCGAGTATACATCCCCCTGGATTTCTCCTCCTCCTTAGGGAAAAGCCCTTTGTAGGTTGATTCTGGAAGGAGAGAAAACAGGCATTGGGCCCTGGCTGGTATAGTTCAGCGGATTGAGCACCAGCCTGTGAACCAAAGGGTTGCTGGTTTGATTCCCAGTCAGGGCACATGCCCGGGTTGCAGGCCAGGTGCCCAGTTGGGGGCATGCAAGAGGCAACCATACATTGATGTTTCTCTCCCTCTCTTTCTCCTTCCCTTCCTCTCTCTCAAAAAATAAATAAATAAAAATCCTTGAAAAAAAAAAAGAAAACAGGCATTTGATCTATGGAAGAATATAGACAGAATTTGCATTTTAGTCAGAGCAGCACAAAATCCATAACAGAAAAGCGCCTTCAAAGATTTACAAGCCAACATCCAAGTACTTGCAAATTAATCATGTATAACCCAAGCATAGAAGCACGAAGCAGCTGTATGATAAGTTGCAGGAGAATTTGGAGACTGGCGATAACGTAGGCAGGGCTTCCCAGAAGTAATGTGAAGGCTGGGAAAGAGGAGTCGGAAGGAATGTAGAGGCGGGAGGCACCGTTTCCTCCACATCCATATAAACCCACCATGTCTGTCACGTAGATTAACTAGATCACTAAATGCTTGATATTGCTTCTGTATAAAAACAGACAACTGAATGTGAATTTGGGTTCTCAAGATAGCCATTTCTAAAACTCCCTTAGCTTCTAGTGTCTTTCTCTTGCCTTGAATTATGTTTGCAATGGAAGTAGGATCATTGACATCACTCAAGTTCTGCAAGATGCCAATGAATCTATAACGTAGATGTGCCTCAAGAAGAGGCCAGAGAGCCTTTTTAACTTTCTAGAATGTTGGGCAACTCACTGGATAAACCTGATAGAACTTTCCAGGGGTAGATACAGTTTCGCTTGCAGTAAACTATAGACATTTTTCACATACAAAATTAGACTTAACACTACTTCCCACACATTCGCTTGGGTTGTTTATATCACTGGGGTTGAAGGAAATTTGATTTCCAGGAACAGGCGATTTTTCTCTACTTTCCAAAGGCACACACAAATTGCATGGATTTCGTTTTGTTACTCTCAAATACATGACCAACATATGGGTATTGAGGGTTTTACCTCCTTTACCCAAATACCTTTTTTTTTAAAGAAAGATAATAGCTTTTACAGACAATTGTTTATCCTTTGTATGTATAGGATTTTCTAAATTGACTCCCTAAAAAACCTAAAACTTTGCCATAATCAGGAATTGAATGATGAAGTTATCAATAGACACCTGGAGACTGATTCACAACTACTGGGAAAAAAAAATATATATATATATATGCATTATTCTTTAACGGGTTCCCAAAAGAAATAAAATAAAAGGTCCTATTTATTTTCTGAGATGAAGGGAGTTGTTCTGTGCTGCCCTTCCTCTATCCCTGTTCCTCCTACCCTTTGCTCAACTTCTCTTCTCTTTTCTCTCCCTCTTTTTTTCTTCATTTTCTTTCACCTTTTCCTTCCTCTCTTCCTTCTTCTGGGTGGTAGAGAATGCACATTTAACCCAGCCCATGTATTGAGACACAAAAAGACAGGAAAAATTCTGGGAAAAAGAAAGAATAGGAGCAGGTTTCATATTATGTACTTAAAGAGTAAGTGAAGTCACTGTCCAAGTTCAAATTTATGAGAAAGAATTCCCTTACTTTTCTGACTTGTTGATCAAGCATCCTTCCCCTCAATTTCCATATTTTGGTTCTTTGAATTCTAATTGAATTTTTTAACAAATCCCCACAGAATCTCTGCCCTCTCAATGACAGTAATTAAGGAAAATACTTCCTTCTCTCCTTTTCTTTGTTTATATTTCCATGGGTTCTTTCATTATTTTTATAGTCCTAAGCTGTTTATGGCATGTAGAATCATCTAATGGAGATCAGTAGACATAAGGATTAGGATGGACCGGGTCAGAAAGCTGCAGGGTCTCTGAGGACTATTTTTCGGAAGGATGATGTTAATTATCGCTAACATGGTTTTTTTTTTCATGTATTACTCTTTTGTTTTTTGTGGTCGGAACATAAATGGGAGACCCGGATACCCCTCTTCATCTTGCCAGGTTGGAGGGTCATTTTGCTGCCATGCTTGCATCTCCTCCCTGAAAATATTTATAACCTAAAAATAAGGCATGTGCTCTATGATTGGAGTTTGACTTAAGCTGCTTATTCTTTCTAATTTAGCAGAACTATTTTGACACGTTTATTATCTTAAGCAAGGCAGAACAGGGCCCCTCAGAGCTTCTTAGTACCGCAACCTTGACCATGGAAGAGAAGCTAGAAACGAAATGTTTGTTAGAAATATTCAAAGGAATATTCCATTACCATTCATCGCTGGGGTCTCCTGTTTGGACAATTCTTTTACTACATCAAAGTTGCCTACAGGACTGAGAAAAAGAAACACATCAGCCTGAGAAATAGACACATATTAGATTCTTGAGAATGTACCACTAGACAATTTTCTCTGCGCTTCAGCTTTCTGTTACAAAGCGATGGTAATCATATTGACCTGCTTCCTGGGTAATGGCTGCAGTCACTGCACAGCGGCTTTTAAACTAATAAATGAGCACCCTGCCAAGGGAAAACAGTTGAGGGAGTAGAACAATGAAAAAGCACTTCAGCAGTGATGACACTCAGCCCAAAGCCTCCAATCTATTCAGAGGAGAAAGAAACGCCTTCCTATTAGTGGAAAACAAAGGGCCCCGCTTCTGCATTCCCTGCTCTTTCATCAGTAATGTCAGCCTTTGGGAATTTTAATTGGAAATTTAATTTGGGGTAAGACTCAGAGGAGAATTGAACTTCCAATCCCAACTTGTTAGTGGAATTAATGTTGCCCCTTCTTTTAATTGAATCCATCTTATATTTTTTTTTAAATGATGCCAAATAATTATTTCTTGCCAGCTAGGCAAGAAACAGCCTTTGAAACATACAGGAGACAGCAACGTTCGCTCCTCGCCCGGGTTGAGCAGCTGTGTGTCCTGTGCTGAGATGTTCCGTTGGCCAGTCCAGGCCATGAACCCGAGCGGGACTCTCTCCATCCCCGAGTGTGGCAGCTCTGACTCGCCCCATGGTTGGACCTGAGTGTTCTTCACCGGGATTGAGAAGTTCAAGGCCTCCAAATATAGTTCTAATAGCCTTTGCTAGAAATGTATAATCTCTACTTTCTTGAGATCTCTTGAGCTGAAAACTTCCTGCCACCTAGTGATAGTGAAGCCACTTATAAAGTGGTAATGCAGTGCATTACGCCCATGTGTGTGGTGATGCTGGCGTAAACCAACCTCCTGTGCTACCTGTCCTATAAAAGCACAGCACGGACAGTTATGTCCAGTGCATAATACCTGACAATGACAATAAACCAATAAAAGACTCTGTTTCAGTTTAGGTATTTACTCTACTTTTTATCATTAGAGTATATTCTTTCTACTTATAAAAAAAAACTTTGCTCCTACGCAGCAGCCTCAGTCATACATCTAAGGTTTACCACCTCCCTTCATTGCTTCATTTCGTCTTGTGCTTGATTTAATTCATGTTGTTTTGTGCAGTCACATGCTGTAGGCTTGTAGCCCTGGAGCAGTAGACTGTCCTTGGAGCCTAGACGTGCAGTAGGCTGGGCCGCCTGGGCTACGCACGCTTTGATGTTCACTGAACAATAGAATTACTTAACAAAGCATTTCTCAGAACACGTCCCCGTCATGAAGTGGTACATGAAGAAAGGAAAAAAACCAACACCCCTCTTTCATCCTACAAATGAACCCCTGTGTACACTGATTTTATCAATAAGGCCCAACTTTATTGGGCAAAGGAGACCAGGACCTGAAATCAAGGACATTATTCTGTGATCTTGCAAGTCACTTTCCCTTTAGGATCCTCAGTTTCCTTAATTTTGAAATAAAGTTGAACTAGCTGGTCTCCAAGGTTCTTATATTCTTCTCTCTCTTGCTCCTTCTGGCAAGTATTATTATTCCCATATCCCAAAGACATCAAGAAGTCAAGTGGTGCAGACCACCCACTGTGGCCAGAAAGGGGCCGGAAAGGACTTCTCTGAGCTGCAGGCAGCCTCTGAGCTAAGATTCAATTCTTCCTTTCTATTCCCAGGAACAAAAACTTCACCGAGAGGGCAAAAACAAAATCAAGTTACAGCTCCTAGTAATTACATTTCCTGCCGTAACTCAGAATATAAATCAGCAACTAACTGGAGCCATGGTAGTTGATCACAGTTGCAGGTTCTTTTGTCTCTGTCAAGAAAATTTAAAAAACACTAGTTCACATTTTTATAAAATCATGAAAACAACAAACCGGACATTTGTAAATGATAAATTGGCCGGTGGTTAGGCTAATTAGTATTAATCATTGTGCATTGCAGCAAAGAACAGCTCTGATGCCTCTCCTCTCGTTGTTCTGGTTTAAAACCAGGGACTACTGATGTGAATAGAAATTCCAGGGCAGCATGAAAGAGGACACACACACAGACAATAGGACCTGCCTCTTGCCCACAGGATGCTGTGGTTTTATGGGTGTTCCACTTTATAAATAATTCTCCCTGAAAATGAAATACTAAACCAGTCTGTATCATAATCCCAGCCTCCCTGTTCTCCGGCTGTACGTTTGAGCAAGTCCGTTGATCTCTTTGCACCTCAGTTTCCTTCCTTGTAAAATGGGTTGTTGTGAGGTTCAAATAAATGCAGACTTGTAAAGCATTTAGAACAGTACCTGGTGCACAGTCAGCGCTATAATGACTCAGTACCTGTGGTTATTTCTCCCTATGCAGTAGGATGATCATATTAAACCCACATATTCCACAAGGTCTCCCTTTATATCCAAATGCAAGGGACAGAATGGAACCATTGATGTAACTCGAGTTTTATTAAAGGCATTACTCTTAGAACAGCCTCTTGGCAGGGCACCCAGGTGTCCAAGGTCCTAAGCCTCTCTTAGTGTCATGGGCGATCACTAACACTACACCCATTTTGTCAAAAAGACAATCATTTTTTTCCTAAGAATAATTCTCTTCCAAAGAATCACCATCTGGCAAAACTCCAGCCTTTTCAAGATTATTTTATTCAGACAGTTGAACCATTCAATCAGCTGTGTGATTGAGCCTAAAACTCAAGAGAGCCCATCAGGATGCTCAGTGGGCATGTGGCTGGTGTGTTGCTGACATGTGGCTGGTGTGACACTGACATGTGGCTGGCATGTGCCTGGCATATGGCTGACATGTTGCTGATGTGTGGCTGGCATATTGCTGGTGTGTGGCCAGGCTGTGCGGAGTGACCCACCAGCAGGCAGAGCGCTGATCCTGGCAGGTAAGTTCTGTGTTATTGACAAGGCAGTTTTAACAGTGACTCGGCTAATCCGTCAATCGATCAATTTAGCTTTTTGTTCCTTGGCAAATGTAGACATGGAAGCCCTTCAGGATCCCAAATCTGTGTAATTTTTCCCACTACCAGCATTTTAAGAAGGTTTGTTCATACACTTGTCCTGAATTCTTTTGTTCTTGCTGAAAAATCTGCAAAACGAGGCCGGTGTCTTTTTCGCATCTTCGGTCAACACCAGCCTGAACCAAATATGAATAATTAGAAATGGGCATGAGTCACTCTGAGGTTGAGAGGAAGATGCTTGTAGGCGGCATCATTGTCCTTACGTCTCCAGGGGCCAGGCGTGGCTTCACCCACCGCCTTCAGCTTGTACCTCTGTAATGGAGTCACCGAGCAGAACGACACCAGGCCTGCAGAAAGCAGCTGATGCAACAGAGGGAAAGGAGGGCTAAGCCCGTGTTGAGGATGGAGTCATCATCAATACTGGTAGCACTGACGTCCTGATGATGATAAATTGTGCACGAGGAAAGTCCCAGAATGATAGATTTTGAAATGTTCGTAAATATGCTTCAGAGGAAGATCTGATCATGCATCAGGGACAAACATCACTTGTAATCATGGCGCCGTTATATAAGACTTTTTATATTATGCGGTTTTTCCATTAGCTCTTAAGGAATTGGTTCACCAGGCTTCCAGATTAAAATGTGTGATGACAGACATTCCCAAACAGGGTGCACAACCGAGACCGGAAGATGGAGCAGCCCTGACTGTCTAGGAGCCTCCCTGGGCCTAGACTCTAATGTGCAAAGCTGCTTCCCAAACTGCAGCGCTTCTTTCAGCCTTTACTGCCTTCACTCGCTCATTCCCCCTGCGCACTCCTGCTCTGCTGCCTGGGAACTTCCTGCCCCAACTATGGTATTGAATACCTACTCATTACTGCCCCCTACAGTGTGACTTAGGAAAGAGCACCAACATAGTGAATGTGGGTCACTGTTCTCTGCTGCACTGACTTGTTGTCCTCACAACAGTGCCATGTAGATGTTGGGGGCACAGGGTGGTGTCACTGCCCCCCAGCAAAACACAGGAAGCACGTGGAAGTGAAGGTTGCCATTCCAACAAGGGAGAATGCACACTGCGCCAAGTCGAGGGACGCCACAGTAGGCAGGACGTACAAAGGACTTGCTATGGAAACTGGGCTTGTGCTAGGAAATGTGGTAGAGGGTTTAAGGAGGCAGAGCTGTGCTCAGGGTTGGATGCTCTCAGGAAGGAGGAGCAGCTTTATGACCAGGTATCTTCATGAGCCTGTTCTACATGGGAATGAAGTGATGCTAAGGCTGTAGTCGGTGAGCAGCGCTCACATTAGCCAGGATGGGGCTCTCTGGTCACTTGTGTGGCTTGGACGATACTCACATTCTCTCTGTGTTCAGACTTGTATGGAGTGGTCTTGTTTTTATCTTGATCCATCCTAGACGGTCACAGGGTGGCCCAGTCTGATGTAGGCATACTGGAAATGGCTTATGTTTAACAGATCACCTGGGCTCAGCCATGATGCCAGGCCGGATCTCTGAAGCATCAAGGCCAAGCTGAGAGTCACATGCCAGCTTCTGGACAACCAGGGCTACCTTTCTCTCTCTCAGTGCTGTAAATACGGTGAAGCGCTGGTCCAAATGCATGCAGCTAAGGAGCTGAAGATGCATAGTGTTAACACAGCTCTATCTGGTCTCTAAGCCCAAACACTTAACAATGATTTGATCTCATTTTGCTTTCATGAAACTTCTGTTTTCATCTTCCCGGATTTCTCAAGGAAATCCAACCAAGCTCCTGGCATATTCTGAGGGCATAATTGCATTGAATCTTAAGAACAACACTGGCCACTGACTTCAGTGAGAACCAAGCCTAATAGGACCTAAGCCCACTCTGCTTCAAGGACAGCCTCTTGTCCTCTGCATTGCACTCCTTTGTTGGAAATCAGGTTGTGTTCAAGGGTCTACATTCGTGGTAGAAACACTTCTAGTCAGCGCTTTCCAGACTTTCAGCTCCAGGCACCTAGTCTGACAGAAGGGTCTGTGGAAACGTGGAGGAGGTAGGAGGGAGGTCGCTGCTCCTTCCACAGGGCCTCTGTTCACGTGGAGTCTTTCCATGAACACTCTGCAGGTTTAAAGAGGAAATTTAAAGGTGGCATAATCATTCTGCTTTTGACATTACACTGCCCCAAACCTCTGGTTACTCTCCTGCCCCATGGGTACCCCTCACCAGCCATTTAAGGCATCCTGTGATCTCACCTCTGCCTCCTTTTTCCCTGTAATGTCTGTAAATTTACGCGCTTCTCCGGCTACATAGAATGACACCTCCCTGTTTGAGCATCACCATTTGAGCACAGCTGCTGTGCTCTGCCACGCCTCCCCTGCCATCACCTGCTAAAGGCTCAAGTTCATGACCAGTAAAAACAGACCTGGAGAAACAAGCGGGAATGTTCTGAATCATGCATCTGAACTAGCCTGGCTGCTGTGTGACCACTCAACTAGCCACATATGGTTTCTGAAGAGTGAGTTTTATGTCCTCACACTTGTGACCGAGTGTCTGGAATCTGTTGGTGGTTAAAGTAAAATTGTTCATGTATAAAGACTTTTGCCACATCTATTCCTTGATTTGAATGACTCTTTAACCCTTTGGGGCAAAGGTGTAGTAAGAAACATCCTCAGAAGGCAGAGGGAAGGTGGACCTTGGTCTAGCCCCCCTATATTCATACACTTGCTCCCCTGTCCTACCCAGCTCCGATGGGATCCCCGTCAGCCTCAGTGCTTTGCAAAACCTGCTGTGCCGGCCATACTCTGTCTCCTCCCACTTCCTTAACCTCTAATTGTCCTGAGTGTGTTTGTCCATCCAAGTCTAGGAATCTTGAGCAAAGAATTACTTGCCAGGTGCACAAAGACATATGTAAAGGATTCTTGTTGCTTTATGTTTGTGTTAGGAAAAAAATAGGGACAAGTCCATGAGCAGGTTAGGTAACTTGCTGTGTCCATCTATTCTTCTGTTAGTATGCAGCTGATAATAGGACGCCAGACAGATACAGATGAATGTGGAAGATCTCCGTGGGGAGTCTAAGGGGCCAAGGTCAGATGGTGGGTAACCTCTCCTGCAATCCTGAGAAGAGTCTTGAGTTGGGGGCTGGAGGAAGAGATAGGAGGGGAGTTTAAACACCAGAGGACCCAGGTCCCTGAAGGGCAAGGCATCTCTAACAGAGCCATTACTGGGTGTTCAGATCATAAACCATGTGTATTTGCACTGTTCTTTCATGGCCAAAACTTCACTTTGTCACTTTTACTGACAGAATCAGAAGTTGTGTGTAATTTTACAAAGCAACACCTGACCCAAATGAAGCCAGGGCCTCTGTGGTCCTAGGTGTATTTGATCGAGGTCAGAAAACCTGCATTCAAATTCATCATCTACTGCTCATTAGATCTCTAGTATCTTTCTTATCTGTGAGACCTTTATTTTCCTTGATTGTGAATCTCAGGAGGTGGACAAAATAAGCTCTACAGTCTCTTTGTTGCAAGGTCCTAGGTCTGTTCCTCTTGAGGCTTGGGCAGCATTGGTAAGAATATTAATTGCAATGCTTTTTAGTGAATACCATAGGATGGGCACTCTTCTCGGCCCTTTACATGCAGACCTGGGGAATCATAGCATCTCTTCGGAATAGAGACTATCACGTCTGTTTTGTGGAAGAAGAAAATGAAGCCCAGAGACTAAAGTTTCTTGTCCAAAGTCACACAGCTAGAACATTGTGGAGATGGAACTGAATCCCAAGCAGTCTGACTCCAGAATCCATGATCTAAACCACTCTGATATGCTGCAGTTAAAAGTCACCTTTATACCGCTGCATGATTTAAGTATTCATACCAGCAATTAGTGTTAAGGAAACAAATCTGAAGAGCTGATGTGAAAAGTATAGGTGAATGTGGGAAAATTATTTGTAAGAGCCCAAATGCAAAACGAAAGCAAGTTTTTACATTTTAATTATCTTTGTGAGGCGTCATTTTCTTATACCACATTGTGACTGTACCTACATACTTCTGTATCAAAGTACAAGAAAAAACCTCACTATTACTTTATTCTTGTGCATTTTTTCTCGGAAGCTAATGCCATCAGATGCACATGGCATTGATGCTTCTGATTTTAATTTCACAGATGAAAGAACTCGGTGTCATCTTCTACAACTGCAGCTGCCTGGTCCTAGATTTACAGAGGATATTCGCTTTATATAGTTCATTAAAATTCAAGAGCAGAGTACCTCAGACCTGGTCCAAGAGGCTCTATGGAGTCTATGACAATGAAAAGAAATTGCAGCTTCAATTGAACGAAACCAAGTCTCAAGCATTTGTGTCGGTGAGTTGCCCTCTCTCTCCCCCTCCACTCCCCGCCCTCACGGGCCCTGTATTAAGTTGGGGTATTCGAGTGTGATCTTAGTCTGGGCAAAAATAAATTCAACAGGTCAGTTCTGCTGCATTCCTTGAAGAGTTCCCCTGTGTCCACTCTTATGCTCAGTCATATGCTATCTCTATGATGATGACCATCCTGTAATGATAGCCATTATAAATATTAATAACCATTCCTAATTCCAGACACTTTGTGTTAACTGACTTGACCCTTACCATTGAGGGTCATTAAGGTAGACCCAGGATGGAGAGCCACCAGCTTCCAGGGCTTCTACTCCAGATCCTCTCTTCGATGCCCTACACCAGTAATGCCCAGTCTTGTTTTCAGCAATAGGACCCTTTGATGGAACAAATCTGAAGGAGCCCCAGTGTGTAAAGCAGACAAAAGCAAAGCTGTTGTACAAGACTTGATGGAAGCTGGAGGGCAAGAGACCCACCCAGAGGGGAGGACTCCGAGCAAAGCTCTCAGGCCTCTGACTTCCCTGAAAAACCACCACCCCACCCACCTTCACCCACCTTCCCTGCCGTCCCTCCACCCACTTGCCACCCTGCTTCCCACACGCCACGGCTATCTCCACGGTGTTACTGGCAATGGCCTACAGCCCTGTCATCAAACTTTAAAGTACTCCAGAACCAGCTGGGGAGCCTGTTTAAAGCACAGACTTACAGCCTCCTTGTCCTTACCCAGGACCCAATCACGGCACCTTGGGTGAGACCTTGGAGTTGTGATTTGCATCAAGCTCCTGAATAGAACTGATGCTTAGAGAAACTTCTCTAAACCACACTCCCAATTTAACTTGGCTGTTTCTCCATTGATTGATACCAGTGCTTTTGTGCCAATGCCTTTTATGTCACTGAAGAGCATTTCATTGAAGAGTGACTTGTATCCTTTTAGCCTGTTACAATGAAAGCACACTTTTCCACCATCTTTCCGTGCCAACATAATGGTGCGCGTGGACGTCCTGGCTGATGCTCTCAAGAGCATCAATAGTACTGAAAAGAGGGGCGAACACCAGGTCCTTTCTCATGGGGCCGCGCGGCAATGTCATTGTTCGTTTTCTAACTGTGACGACGAAACGTGGCTACCTTGGCAAGGTAATAGCAAATGGAGAGACCAGCAACTCTGTACCTAAATGAGTTCCCCCTGGAAAACAAATCTGGCTTCTGGGGTGTGCAAGGAGTTCAGGAAATTCCTAACCGAATCAGAGCATGGGCATCTGGACACCTTTCAGGGATGCTTTAGGATCCCCTCTGGAGCGTCTTCTCCACGCTAACCTGAAGGACATTTAAATCAGAGCCAACAGGCTGAGGGAATAAAATAACTTGAATACTTCATTTATTAATAGAGGTAAAAAATGAGTAAGACACAATCCCTAAAATTGAGCTAGTAACAGTCTAGGTAGGGAGATGAGGCAAGGGCAAGTTTATAAGTTGGAATACACCAAACAATGTAACAAGAACATCATATTATGGGAAGAAAGCCGAGGGAGACATAGCCCCTGGGTGGGGATGTAAGAAAGTTTCAGGAGGAGATAGTATTTGAACAGGAACTCAGAGAATGTGTAGGACTCTCATAGGCAAAAATACAAAAGCCAGAGGGCTACTGGTGTGAAGGTGCAGAGATAGGCGAGATGGGACATGGCCTTGGAGCAGTGATTCTTTCAGTTTGGGGTGCAGATAGTGTGGTAGCTGGCAAGTGAGGGAGGCAGAGAAATGGGGGAAGCTGTAGATACTCCCCTGTTAATGAGACCAAACTGGACTCAGGGACCTGCAGTCCTGACAGCGACATATGTGTGTTTTTTCACATCATGGAGACAAGGAAATGAGTTAGGGAGACACAAAGATGTCCCCACAAACAGCACTGGTGCCCACAAGAGGGGACCAGCCATCGGGAGTTGGGGAGTCAACACGGGAGACACTATAGGAACACCAGCGCTCTGTCTTGGTGGCAGATGGAGTATGTATGTGTGTGCCGGAGAGTGTGGACCTAGCATTGGTTTCTGTTTGGTTGGGTTTTATTCTTTTTAGTTGTTGTTTGTTTTTTGGAGGGAGTTGCGTGTTTATTTTTTATTAGTTTTTTTTTAACTTTGGCGCTCATCTTCATTCCAAAAGAAAAATATTATAAAAAATCAGAAGCCTGTTCTGATACTCACCTGTCAAGGTGACTCTCTGAGCGAGGACACCGGGAGGGTGTATGACCTCCAGCGCTGTCCTTTCTTACCCCCTCCCCCCGCTCTCCTCACCCAGACATCAGGCCGACAGTGCCATCTTCCCTCTGTCCGATCTGGGATGGGACCCCCGCCAGCACAGTGTGGGTTGTTGGCCCCCAGCGTTTGAAGAGGAACCCTAACCACCATTACGGGGGAGCATTTGATGAAAGACCCAGTACGGGCTTTCCACGCAGTTCCAGAAACTGTTTATTGGACCTTTTGATGTTAAGCATCTCTTACATTGTTTGTGCTCAGCACTTGCCACGGCATATTGCCTGTCAGAGTGAGACACAAACTACAGAAAAACCATTTTCGGTGGAAAAACAATGAGAAAATCAAAGTACATCTTTCCCTTTCTATAGCAACTTGGCCTAAAAACACCATTCACTTTTTTAAAGATGGAAACCACTTTGAACAAGAGAAACATATACCTCAAGTATAATTTGCCTCTTTTTCATTTAGCTTAAGTCTTTCAGAATATCTTCTTTTCCCTTGTCTCTCCTGATGAATTTGGGCATCTTAATATCTCAGATTTTCCTCTAGAATTATTGATGATCCTTTCTCAATCATCAACACTCCTCTTCCTGACTTAACGAAAGATTAGGGGGAAGAAAACAAGCTTTTTAGATTGTATTGAATGTTTTTATAGCCACATCACCGTTCAGATGAAATGACTTCTAGGGTAAATAGCTTGCTATATGTACATATGTATTCTATGGTAGTGCCTGAGGAAATTAACGGCTATGTGTGACAGAGATGAATACCACCAGGGTCACATAAGCGTAGAGTTGGAGCATTTCTCCAAAAATCAGGAAAGCAAGAATTCCCTCCCAGGACAGACTTAAAGGACAGACTTGAGACCGATTCCACCACACTCTACCTGCCTCAGCCCTGACCTGATTGAAAATATATGTGTCTCTTCTCATAGCAAACTGGAAAGTAGGTTTGCAAAAATTTAGTTAAAGCCAAGATCCATTCAAACAGATTTAAAAAACAGCAAAAAAGAGAAACTCCTGTATGACAGAAGTTAATATGCTAAAAGTTTGGTTTTTGTGTCTTCACAGAATTCTCCCAAACTCTTTTGTCCTAAAAACAGAAGCTTTGACATCGACGCCATCTACAGCGTGATCGACGACGCCAAGCAATACGTGTACATCGCCGTCACGGACTACCTGCCTATCTCCAGCACAAGCACCAAAAGGTCAGTGTGTGGGTGACCTTGACTTAGAACCTGTCTCCAGGGAGAGGCACCTAACTGGGGACCGGGGGAGAAACCAGCCCAGACACTGAGATGCTATCAGTGAAGTTAGGTCGCTCCTCATTCAAATCAGCTGAGAGTGCAGGTGCAGCTTACCCATGATGCATCCCTTCCCTCAGTCCATTGTAAGGACTTAGGGTCTCACCCTACAGACGTACCTCAGTAGTTTACATTAGAGGCCTAAGAACAACTTCAGAATGAAGAGTGGATTGTTTTCAACTTGAAAACTATTTGAAAAATAATAGAAAAAAATTTTTTTGAAAAATATTAGTTGGGATATGCCTAAATGACTTACTGCAACTGAGTAGGTCTGGCAAGAGTTTCCTTAAAGGGTACCCTACTCTGTTGTATGCATGTCAGTCTTCATCAAATGCTAAATTGTAATATCTTTCAACTTAAAGGACAAGGAAACTTAAAATATGCATGTTGTCTGTCAAACCATCCCTCTGTATGAGGAAGGGAGCATCTTAAAAATGGAGAGCTGTTTCAGTGATTCCTCATTGTTTCAGTGTGGAAATACATGGAACAAACTTAGGGGCAGAGCGCATGCTCCTACACCACCGAGTGCAGGAATTCGTGGCTCCGCCCCCAATATTTCTCACTTTTGCTTTCTTGCTGGGAATGCAGAGATTCAGGTGCCTTGGAATGTTTTGAATAATACACTCAATCCAGGGAACGTGTTCCAAGTACACATTTCTGGGAGTACAGCCTGAGACATTTTTAATTTGGAAAATTGCAATTTCAAAGTAACCATTTACTGAGGTTAAGTGATTAAGAGTGCCGTACACGGCTTGAATATTCTTCATGTTGCCAACTTCACATATGCATAATACCCAGCTTCTTTATGATAATGACTTTAGAATTACAAAAGGTGTATTTCATCAGAAAGTGATTTTCCTAATGACTGTTGAAAAGCATTTTTAGGTGCACATTATTAAAACACTTTTACTTTTAAATATTGGATATCTTTTGAACATTCATGGTTTTTTTCACATATTTTCACATCTTTCTTATCCCTCTTTTTAATGTTTCACCCGTTCATTGTTTATTTGGTTTTAGATTTAGTTCTATACTTCAGCTTCACTTTGGGAAGATTTTGAAACATAGCAGATAGGTTTCGCCTGACTTTATCATTCAGAAGGAGAGTGTTGTCCAGGTTGGGTTAGGGTTGGATGATAATTTCTCATGACTGACAAAATCTTTACTCCATAAATTTCCTTTCAAAATTAAGATCCTTTCATGGCCAAGGAAAAGGATTAGTGATTATAAAATATCTTAGAAATATAAAAGTTAGAGAAAACTATAAGAATGTTAAAGAACTGGGAACTTAACCTGAAATTCTGCTTTTTCATTATTAATCTTCCATTTCAGCTCTCATTCGATGAGCATTTCTATCATACTTTGATATTTCAAAACTTTCAGTGCCTTTAGCATTCAAAACGAAAAGTCATCAGAGACATAAGAAGTAGTTCAAACATCCAGGTTATAATTAAATTCTATGAATAAAAATGATTTTAAAAGTCAGACTGATTACCTGTCTATAAATCATCCTGGAAAAATTTTTTAGTTTAGCTCTAAAGACGTATAGAGCAGAAGGTCATGCTGGGGATGGTTAGCAAGAGGAGAGTGGTTTGCAGCATCTGCGGGGAGAGCAGTTACTCAAGGCTCCTAACGAGTTCCGTTGGGAAGTTGACTCTTGGCACACAGGTAGGTTCGGAGGTGTGGAGAGGGTGGCACGTGGCAGTGGCCAGTCTGTCTGTGCCCTCTGCCCACATAGCCCACATCGTGGGGAGACCTCATTTTGGCCAGGGGCAGGTCTCCATCGCTCCTCGGTGCCCTACCCCAGGAGGCTTGCATTTTGTCAACGTATCCTACAAGGTCATGTACGTATCACAGGACAAAGTAATGATCAGATTCACATCAATGTTCTCTGAAGTCTAGTTAATTTATCTTCCAAAAATAACTTGCCTTCTTTAATTTTATCCATATGAATATTATTCCCACAGGACTTACTGGCCAGACTTGGATGGGAAAATAAGAGAAGCATTAGTTTTGCGAAGCGTTAAAGTTCGACTCCTCATAAGCTTCTGGAAGGAAACGGATCCCCTTACATTTAACTTTATTTCGTCTCTTAAAGCTATTTGCACTGAAATAGCCAACTGCAGTTTGAAAGTTGTAAGTACGATGTTGACTTGGTTATCAATGAAAATGAGCTTCTTACCTTTGCACACCTGTGAAAGCTATAAGCACACGCATACCCATAAACTTCCCACAAGAACTGGAATAATAGTCTTTGACAGTGAAAGACCCTGTAAAAGGTAGGGTAGGCAATTTCTCAAAACCATCACAGCCCCCAGAAAGGAAACTAGAACGCAACTTTCCTGGGGCCCTCAGAGTCCAGCCCTCCTTGCACACACTTCCTGTCGTACCCTTTTCATTTCCTTTGAACGGCCTCCTTCACCTACTAGTCTTCTCTGTAAGACATGACCAACAGAGCATTGGACCACGCACCAGCGCAGACTCACCCAGCCTTCAAATCCCCTTAGCCTGGCTTCCTGCACTTGCTCCAGGTCTCCTGGGCCACGTGCTAATCCAACTCTGCCTGCCTTGAAGGAGGCGAAACTAGAAATTGTTATACTCTGGATGTGCTTAGTCTCTGGCTCCTCTGGTCCTCACATGTGCATTCCCTTCCTCTCCCCGATGCTGTTCCCTCTTCCTGCAACACTCTTCTCCTCCATGCTCTACCTGACCCATGCCTGCTAATCTTTTAGCCCAAACTCCTCCGCAGCTATTCAACAAGTGTATGCATTGAGACCCTACTGTGCCAGGCCCTCCGCTTAGGGACCCAGGATGTCAGGAGCTCTGCTATCAACTCTGACACATGGCTGCCAAGATTCCTGAGCCTCAATATCACAGAGCTAACTGGAAGGAGAGGGAGATTGGAGGACTGTATGGGAGCCTGCGTTAGGTGGGGAATGTGCCCATAGACTTCATTCCTCTGCCCAGGTATGGCCCAGCCAGCCACACGAGACCCAGAGAGAGGCCTGGGGCTGTGGTCAGAAAGACAGCTGTGTTCCCAAGGAGATGAAGGGACAGCTTTGTGAATGGTCACGGTCTGAAATTCGGGGCACCCAGTGCCCATTTTACACTTTTCCTGCATGGAAGCCCGTCAGCTCCTCATGGTCCCTGCACAGCTCCCCAGGGATGTGGCCTTCTCGACACCAGTCTGGGTGTGACATCTCATTGCTAAGTGACACAGAAACTAAAAACAACAACCCCTAAACCTCCAAATCCAGACTAAAGTTACTTCCTTCCCACACAACCAGGACAGGAGAGGGACAATAAAAATCCCACAAATAGCCCTGGCTGGTGTGGCTCAGTGGATTGAGAACCAGCCTGCGGACCAAGAGGGTGCAGGTTCAATTCCCAGTCAGGGCATCTGCCTGGGTTGCCAGCCAAGTCCCTAGTTGGGGGTGTGCAAGAGGCAGCCAATTGATGCTTCTCTCCCTCTCTTTCTTCCTCCTTTCCCCCTCTTTAAAAATAAATAAATACAGTATATATATATTTTTTAACTCCCACAAATAAAGGTGGGAGACCCACAGCGGTCACTGGTTTAACACAATCGTGAATCCTTCCAGGTGGCTAGTGTGAGGTCCTTGTACTCCTGCTCTTTCTGATAAGGAACCAAGGTTGTTTTAAGGTGTAAGCAGTTGAAGCAATGTTTGGTCCCAGCTCACGGGTTCTGTGACAATGTCATTTTCTCAGGAACTTGGTGGGCTTCTGACCTACCTGCTTCCAGTCAGGGACCAGCAGCCACAGCTGACGTTTTCACTGTCCGTATCCCTGAACTAGAGGCCTGTGCTTCCTTGCCCACACACCTCTATCCCTCCCCCTCTTCTTGCTCTTTTCAATGGTGGCTTCATTCAGACCAACAGGCTTGGGTGGGAACATTACACCAATGATCTGATCTTTGCTGCCGGACTGAGTCTTAACTGCTTTTGATCACTTGAAGGACTTTTCAAACTTATCCCCTGCAGTTGAGCTTGAGGTACTTTTCCCACCCTTTGAAATACCGATTTCTGGCCTGTTTGTTCTCCTTCGTATCTGCTTGCAAACCAGGAAATTCTGCCATGAACTTTTTTGTCTCCTCCGGTGACTTTCTGAAGCACTCACAGGCCAACCAATACACACGGCAAACCATTTGTTTCCAATTCCCTGCCTTACAGCTAAAGGTTCAGGGATGCTTAGTCTTCCTTCCAAGTAAACGTGGGTTGTGGTCTTACTAAATACTTTGCCGCTGCTTGACATGGGTCCCCCTCTTTCCACCCTGCAATACCAGTTCATTGGCTGCCTGCTGCCCATTGGGTAAACTGTCGCTGCATCAGTTATTAACCTCTTGTGAATAGCCATTAGGATAGCACCCCAACTCATACCGCCTGGACATAGTAAGTATTTTTAAACAAGTGGGATTTGTTATGTTTATGAGTGCATGCAATTAGCCAGGCAGTGAGCTAAATACTTCCTATGTGTTACTTAACATTCACAACTGCACTATGCAAGAGGCACCTTCCCACGTCTCAGACAGGGAAAGGGAAGCTGGAAGAAAGGAAATGGCCCTTCTCAAGGACACCAGTTAGCAGGGGAGCAAGACTCAAGTTCAAGTCTTTCTAACTCCAGAGCCTGCGCTCTCACATGCGTTCTCTACAGCCCCTGCACATAGAATAGATCACTGGTGTTATAGGTTCTTTTTCTAATATTTTTTATTGGGTTGGCCAAAAAGTCCATCTGGTTTTTTCCATAAAATAAAAGGCACATTTTTCATTTTCACCAGCAACTCTATTGATTTGGATATTTTGAGTATGTCAGTTGTCTCTTCTGCAGTATGACATTGATTGTTCTCAATTAATGTCTCGATTTGATCACTATCAACCTCAGTGATCTACCTGACCGTGGAGCATCCCCCAGCATGAAACTTCGCAAACCACTTTACGCTGCACAAATGTTTTTTGCGTTTCAGGTGTGTTTTTCCCTTTCTTGAAATAATAAAGCGTAATATGCCGAAAATGTTGCATATTTTCTTCTATCTTCAATATTAAAATGGCTACACAAAAACTCAGTAATTTTGAGAAGTTTTTTGACATGAACACTGATATGACATCTGTCACAGTCCAACAGATTTGTCTCAAGTGAAGCTAAAGACAACTGAGCGCTACTAGATCCAGCTCAGAGAAAAAACAAATGAACTTCTTGGCCGACCCAGTGTTTTGTAATTACAATTGACACAGAATGTTACCTTGGTTTTGGGAGTGTAGCTAGTGATTGGACATTGATGTACCTTACGAAGTCATCTCCACACTGATGTAGTACCACCGTGCACCATGCTATTGGCTATATTCCCTATGCTGTGCTTTCCGGCCCCGTGTGAAGGTACAAAGTTCTTTTTTGTTTTTCCTCTCTATGTTCAAAAACAGCGTCCACATCTGCTCGAAAACATGAGAAGCCACACATCTGAATTGTGTTCCCGAGAACACCAGATGAAATGTTTTTAACTCATTTATGCCATTAAATATTTTTAAAAAGTGAAATCATTAACAAGTTAAAGACATCAAATTCTAGAATTTTCTGCGAATTTCAAAAATAATTTTTTTCACAGATGAATTGTGTTCACCTTCATCTCCCTAACACTCTGGTAATATTGATGGAAAACAGAAAGTCTTATCTCTGCTGAACTGGGTTTGGTCGACTATCACTCACATGTCTGTGGGCAAATCGGTGCGGCTATTGGAAATATAAACGGGTCTACGGTTACTACTGCAGACCTGTTTTCCAGAACAGATTGGCAGGTGAATGACATAACCAGGGGTTGGGTCAGGATGCCAGCCTCTGTTTGGAATCAGATACTGGGGATTGGAGGGGACACTGGTATGTCCCCAGGAAGCCAGGCAGACATAGAGGAGAACAGAGTCAGACTATGTTCTGTAGCTTTTCACGGACAAAAGAATGCTGGGAGTGGTTTCAGCTGAAGGACATTTTCCAGCTAATTGAAGTAGCCTCTGGGGCTCCAGGAAAATCAAATAAGGCAAAGAACAGGTGTGTAGTTCTCAGTCCTATTCCCGGTGCCTAGTGTGATGCTGGCACAGAATGCTCAATGCATGAGTGTTGGATGAGTGGATGGAGGAATCAATGAATGAAGTCAAAGGAAGCCAACAAAGGCAGGGGGAAGAGAAAGGTTCTGTGAGCCCAGGAGTGGAGGGAGCAGAGCCCAGAACAAGATGTGGACTTGGGGTCCTTGTGGCCACTTTCTGGGAGTGGACTCGGGTGAAGAGTCTGCGGCTGAAGTCGTGTACTCGGGAGTTGAATATACTTGCAGCCAAAGGAAGTACCAGGCCTAGCAGTGTTTTAAAATAGAGATGTGATGACTATTCAGGTATGACAAAGCCCACAGATCAGGAGATGACAGCCATAGAAAAGATATACTTGTTGCGTTTTTCAGATCTCGAAAGAAGGGGACCTGTCATTTCATGGAGGGCCAGATGGGGAAGCTCCAGAGCCATTCAGGAGGCAGAAGGGGTGAAGGGGAAACTGGGGAGAGCCTTTGAAGCCCATTTAGGATTGGCCAGTTTGAATAATTTCAGTGGGCCCTGGGGCCTAGGGACTGTCTCTAGTTGCCTGACACCTGGCCCTGGGGTGATCAGTGCAGGTGGATAGTGGCCCAGAGTCTGGATTGGTTAATTAGCATATGAAAGGTGGGCTCATAGGCAAGGTATTTACTATCTCCAGGAACAAGCTAACACTGGGAGGTGCAGTCCCTCCAAGCTCAGTGAGGCCCCCCCATGTCAAAGCATCAGAATACAGAAAATAAAAGGACATTAATTACAATGCAGGCAGCAGCAGAGAAGAGAGCATGGGTGTGGGGGACTTAAAGCACATGATTCTTTGCTCCTTCCTCCTCTCTCCACTTCCACTCAGGCCATCTCGGTGGTCCCTGCCCACCCACTGCTTCCTGACCCCTACCTGCCACTGAGGCCCTGTCAGCTGGAAACTTTAGTGTGAAATGTTAGGTACACTCATATAACACTCGCAATAATGACCAGGAAAGTGGGATCCACCATTTTAACCTCTGCAGAACTCAGCCGGCTCCATCCTTCCAATGCCGAGAGCCATATTACTTGAGTAAACCAAATGTTCCTAGCTCGCTGTTGGACGTTTTACAAAACAGACCCCAATCTCCACTGAAGCCAGACCACATCTTTCTAAGCACCCAGAAAAGCATATGGTCCCAATGTCTAGGACAGAGATGGGTGAGGAGTTTTTCTAAGCAGAGTGGGTGTCGAACCTTTGCGTGAAGCGTGGCTTCAGGAGCCTGGGAGCACTGACGAAGCAGATGGGCTGGGATCAGGGCAGACCACCCGCGTCCTTCGAGGAGTGGGCACCCACCTCTTGCGTCGTGGGTCTGATCTGTGAGGGGGCTCATGGTAAGACACCATGACTCACAAAGGTGTCCGAGTCAGCGGGGTTTTCATTTTTTAATCCACTCACAAATCGCTTTTAAAATGTCATTGCTGTCACAGCATATTCAGTGTCTGACATTTTGTCGGTGAATACAATATAATTTCTACTGTCATGTTTGTCTCCCAGATAAAGCTGTTTCCCCTCTTTGGGACCATTTTTGACTTCCTAGAGCAAATGGGTTCTTGGTAAAGCCTCAAGCTGTGGCGTCGTCCCTGTCTTAAATTAGGATGTATATTTTGTTCTCTTTTGAATCCGTCTCGATTCTACAATAGCTTCCTCAAAGGGAAATAGTCATGTGTGCAGGCACATGTTGGGACGGAGCGTCCAAGCAAGGTCACTGCCGGCTGTCTCTGAGCAGTGGTGGGACATGGCCTCACCTTTGACCTGAGCGCATTCACAGGGTAGTAAGCCAGGTTGAAGAGTCCCCAAGTTCATCACCACCCAGCCTTTATTGTATGAAATGTTAAAGGGAATTATATGAGGTATGGAGGAATATCAACAGGGGAGTGGTAAGGGGAGAGGGTGGGAATGGGGCACAGAACAAGTAGCATAAATGGGAGGTAGACAACAGACAGGGGGAGGTTAGAATAGTATAGGAAGTGCAGGAACAGAAGGACTTATGTGTATGACCTATGGACAAAACTAAAGGGAGGGGAAAGGGTGGGTAAGGGGGTGGGGGAAAGAAGGTGGGGAAAGTGGGACAACTGTAACAGCATAATCAATAAAATATAGTTAAAAAAAAAAGAGTCCCCAAGGCTATATGTGAACCCTCCAATGACACAGATTTTGCAGAAGACAGGCACTGAGGAAGTAAGGTGACTCTGGCAGCTTTGCCTGTCACCTTGACGATATGGCCCTGGAAGAAGGTTCCCCAATGAGGAGTGATACCCCGTTCTTAGGTGGTAGATTTCGGCCTGTGCACCATGATTTTAAGGTTCTATAAAACGTCAGAATAAAATTAGCAGGGCTGGAGAAGACCTTAGCGATCATCTAGCTCAACAGCCCCTTTTTCACCCTGGGGAAGGGGAAGACGAGGTCAGCATTTCCTCACACCCGATGTGAACACGTAAGTTTTAAGGCTGTAAATGATGTTTCCACTCCTAGGTATCATTCCATTTTTCTCTCAAACACACCTGATTCCACCATTGCTGGAAGACATTCTAGGAAGGTTCCATGCGGTTCTGCAAAGGTGCAGCATTTTCCAGTGTGGCAGGGACTTAAGCCCTCGTCTTTGATGGAGTCTTCCTTTGAGCTCAGCCACCACTTAAGGCTCATCTGAGCATTTACAATTTCAAGAGATTCCCGAGGCACCAGCCCACCCCCTCAGCAGCCACACCCTCACCCCTGAACTTCCGCATCCCTGGCACAAGCTGATCTGGAATGTTGTGTTTTGGGTCACATAGTTGAAATTCAGGATCCATGATTTGCAGTTGTGATTTTTTTTTTAATTTGCCTATTAAAAGAGCTTTAGACCCAGGTGTTTAAATTCAGAGTATTTGTTCCTTTGGCAAAATCTCTTTTGACCTTTGCAAACACCCAGTTTAATCAGCTAGTCATTGGCAGGAGCCTGCCGCAGCGTTTAATAGATACGGCACGTGAGAATATCCATTCAGTTCATTGACAGGAGCTCAATGGATGCAGCACGTGAGAATACCCATTCGGTTCATTGGCATGCTTGACGGAAAGCACCCTGAGGCCCACTTCAAATGCTCGTGCACCCTGATGAGTGAGACAGGAGGGTTTAACAACCTTCTGGCCCTTGCCCTATTGAAGGAATGAATTTTGCGTTCATTTTGTAGCTTAAAAGTGTTCATTATAGTGGAGTGTGCTCATTTTCTCTCTTGCTGCCTATAGAGATTTGAGAACAAAAATAGCTTCATCTATGCAAAGTGACAAGATTGTGGTTTTAATAACCCAATATGAGGTCTGTTGTTGATATTTGGATAACAAAACGTTTCTGTACTCTTGAACAGGACCGAAAATGTTCTCTATTCACCTGCTTTACTTATTTATTTATTTATCTTTGTCTTACAGAGATTTTTTGATCTGGAGAGAGAGAATGCTTGTGCCACGAGAGAACAAAGGGATCACACCTTTCCTAAATTAAATCGCAACAAGTACATGGTGACCGATGGAGCCGCTTACATTGGTAGGTGTCGGGGCCGCGAGGCTTCCTGGGGGATCGTGCAGGTTCGAGGTGGGGTAGCTGTGCTCTGCACCCCATGGCAAAGGAGCAGAGACTCTGGAGGCCCCACCAGTTAGGGGGCAGGGCTGCCCCGGAGGTCAGGAAGCAGGAGGGACATCTCTATGGCTGACTCACCTGCTTAGAGACCATATGAGATGTGTCTTCATGAATGTTTTGCAGAAATTCTGTGGTCCCTTTGCCTCGTGTTATAGGTGAGAAGGTGACAGGGTCATCAGAGGTGAGTCCCGGCACTTGGGCGAGCACAGCACCCCTTCCCCACTCACAGCACGGCAGCCAGCCTGCTATGAGTGACAGCAGACGTCATTGGAGTTGCTGCCTGGGCCGTTAACTGCATTTTTTTAAGAGTCTGACTTTAGACATTTTACTGAAGCTCCCTAAACCTCAGTTTTCTCATTTGTAAGGTGGGCTAATAATAGCTTCTACCTCATTGAATGAAGATATATATGCAAATATATATGCAAATCACTGGCACATGGATTGTCCCGATTCATGTTAGCTCTTTTTATTGAGGTTGTAGAGCTCCAGATGCAGAAATCCCACGTTCTGGTGGAATTACTTACTAATAATGTATCAAATCTGTTCTCCGTTGCCACTGTGTGTATATGTCCAGGGTAACCCCTTAAGCTGGTACCATCACAGGCAGAATAGAAATTATCTGTGAAACCAGGTGCGTACATCTCAAAGCAGCAACGTGGTTATTACATTGAGCAGATGACGTGGCAGGGTTAAAGCAGAGAGAAAAAACACATGGACAGTAGGAAGGACTATGGAAACCGTATCTGTTTTCCAAATTCAGCGAGTGAGGAAAAAATAATGCCTTTTTAACTTTGTAAAGCACTTTGTCTTATTTCATTCTCTCAGCAATGTTGCCAATAGCAAGGCGGTTTTTCTTACCTGCAGTTTAGAAACGAGGAGACTTGAGCCATAAGGTATGAAAGGACTTCCACGTGCAGACGTAAGGGGGAAGGAGCCAGGTCTGGAATCAGGCTGCCCAGATCTGTTGCCCTCTGCAGCCCTTCAGGAGACACTGAAAAAACAAAAACAAAAGTAAAAACCTCAGAGACAGACAAGAGTATGGCGAATACCTGAGGGAAAGGGATGGGGAGACAGACGAGGGTGAAGGGGGAATAAATGGTGATGGAAGGAGACCTGACTTGGGGCGGTGAACACACAATACAATGTACAGATGATGTGTTATAGAGTTGTAAAAAAAACTAAAAATCAAAAATAGAAAAAGAAGACACTGTCGCTGGCCATTGGAGAGAGACTACCACCTGGCTCAGTGGGAAGGTGTCCTGCCATGTTCCATTTGGACTAATTATAGGTCACATCAGTAGATCAGAGTATTGAAATTTTTTTTAATGTGTATCATGTGGGTTGTTCTAGAATATGAGCATATTATTTTATTCATGTTGCCTCTCTCCATGCCCCAAGATGTGGTCATTTGAAATTTCTCATGTTCATCAACTTCTGGAGAGTAGAACGAAGTCAGCTTCTTTGTAAGCAACAGAGAAAAAACAAACTCAAAATTGTTTAATCGAAAGTGAGAACTCTTGGCCCAAGTATTGGGAAATGGATCAGGTTTCAGGCACAGTTGGATTTAGGGACGTTTTGCCTGCAGGGTTTACTAAAAGTAAGGTGTTGTGTGTATATTCAGCAGGGACTCGTGCCTGTATCCAAAAGTTCTTTTAACGAATTAAATAAGTGTTTTGGGATCAGACAAACCTATTTTGAATTTAAACACTGACAGTTACAAGCCAGGAGACAGTGGAGAGTCACTTATCCTCTCTCTGCAGATCTATCTATGTAGATCCTTAGTAAAGATTCATTCCTAGCTGACTCCCTTCCTCCCTTATAATGCAGTCTTTTAAAATAGGCTTTATTTCTTTAGAGATGCTTTAGGTTTGCAGCAAAACTGAGCACAAAGTACAGAGACGTCCCATGTGCCCTCTGCCCCCAAACATGCAGTGTCCCCCCTCGTCCTCCAGCAGAGAGGCACAAATCCAGTCGATGACCCTGCAGTGACACATTGTGATCACCCAAAATCCACAGCTTGCATTAGGGTTCGCTCTCGGTGTTGTACACCCTCTGGGTTTGGACAAATGTAGAATGACGTCATTCTATGACTATGATGCCATTCATCATTATAGTATCGTGCAGAGTGTTTTCACTGACCTCACCACCCTCTTTGCTCCACCTATTCCTCCCTCCCTCCCCCCCGCCCAGCTCCTGGTGACCACTGATCTTCCCACTGTCTCCATAGTTCTGCCTTTTCCAAAATATCAAATATTTAGAATCATATAGTACATATCCTATTCAGATTGGCTTCTTTCACTAAGTAATAGTCACTTAACTTTCCTCCACATTGTTCAGTGGTTTAAAAGCTCATCTCTCTTTAGTATTGAATACTATTCTATTGTCTGCATATACCACATTTTGTCCATTCACCTACTGAAGAGACATCTTGTTTGCTTTCAAGTTTTGGTAATTATGACTAAACTGCCATAAACATCATGGGTTTTGGAGCATGACTGCTGAATTGTGTGGTAAGAGTGTGTTTATTTTTGAAACACTGCCAAACTGTCTTCCAAAGCTGCTGCACCATTTTGCATTCCCACCAGCAATGAATGGGAATTTCTGTTGCTCCGTACCTCCCTTCACCGGTATGGTGTTGTCGGGGCTCTGGACTTCGGTCATTCTAACAGGTGCGTAGCAGTGTCCCGTAGTTGTTTTAATTTGCATCTCCATGAGGACATATGGTGTGCAGCATCTTTTCATAGCCTTAGTTGACAACTGTATATCTGCTTTGGCGAGGAGTCTGTCAAGGTCTTTGGCACATTTTGGGATTGGGATTTTCATTTTCTTATTGTCCAGTTTTAAATGTTCTTGGTAATTCATCAGACATGCATTTTTCAAATATTTTCTTCCAATGCATGGCTTATCATTTTTTTTTCTTTTGGCCGTGTTTTTCACAGAGCAGAAATTTTTAATTTTAATGAAGTTCAGCTGATCGCTTATTTCATGGATTGTGCCTTTGGTGTTGTATCCAAAAGTTCTTCACCAACCCCCAGTTCATCTAAACTTTCTCCCAGGAGTCTTATACTTCTGCGTTTCACATTTCAATCTATGATCCTAATTTTTGTGAAAGGTGCGAGGTCTGTGTCTAGATTCATTTTTGCATGTAGACACGCTGTTGCCACAGCACCTTTTATCGCAAAGACTGTCTTTGCTCCATTGTATTGCCTTCGCTCCTTTGTCAACACCAATTGACTGTATTTCTGTGGGTCTGTTTCTGGGCTCTGTGTTTTAATGCATTTTTAATTGAGTTTATTTGACAGGTAGCATTTTAGCAAAACATCAATTCCCTAGAGTGAAGTATAGTTCTAGTATAAAAATATCGAAAGGGCGTCAAGAGGAAAAATTCGTTGATAATTTAAATAATTAGCAGCATGTTCTGGAGAGCCATTAAGTCAACACTCAGACGCCAGCTGAGAATTCTGAATGAAGAAAAACCCACCCCAGACCTTGCCTAGAATTATAACTCCATTAAATTTTCACAAGACTTACAGAAGGATCCCCAAACAGTGTCATCTCGCTACTTTTTAATTCTCCAGAGTATATTTGAGTTAAGGCTGGCGAATTCATCTGGAGGAGGGTTTGAATTCTGAGAGGACTGACAAGGGAGTGGTGGGTTGATTGAAGGCGCTGAGGAGGCCCATCGAGGCCCATGTACCTTCCCAGTAAGTTCACCTGCACCTTCAGCATGGTGTTCCTGAGGGGGCACCACAGTTCTGGCAGGCGGGGCCTAAACCTGAGTTCTGGTAGCTGAAATGGCTGTCTCAAAAAGAGCTGGTGAGACCCTCCCAACTGGAAAAAATACTGAAGCGTATACTGTGATTTGGAGGCGGAGCCAAGCCCTCAGGAAGCGAAGATAAGAATGCATTGGGTACAGGAACGCCTCTGTGGGACTTTGAAAATAGCCTGCAGCTATAATTCCTGAGAAGAACCTAAAGAAAACTTTTGAGAATCAGTAGATGTACAGGATTTTTACTTCATCCATGGAATTGGAGGAAAAAGCTGAACTTTACACACGTACACACACAAAGGCTTCAAAATCTCATCCCTCCTCTCCCCTCATCTTCTCCCACCCCCGTGCACCCCAAAGCACATTCTGTGGGTTTTTCCTTCAGAGAGTGTGGTCTGCAGGTGAATGGAGCAGAACTCCCAGGGTGGTGTGAAGCACCAACCCTGGAGGCTCATGTTCAAGTCTAGGGTGACGTGCACAGTTAGCCCAAGATATACCTTTAGGATCAGAGGGGACATGGAAGAGAAGTTAAATGTGGACTCTGGAGTCAGACCTGGCTTTGCACCTCACCCTGATACTTTTTCACTCCCACCTTGGACAAATGGCTTAGTCTTTCTGGGCCTCCATTTCCCCATTTGTATCATGGAGTTTGTATTATCACCTCAGAGGGCTGCAGTGCAGATTGAATGAAATCATGTTAATGAGAAAAAAATGTATTTCCCTTGCTCCAATGCCTGCCACCTAGCTGCAGGGGTGAGGTTTGAGTTATTGAAAGGCAGGAGCCTTTTGTTTCTGTAACGAAGAGACGATGCTGCCTACGAGCAGGCTCCAGAGCAACTTTCAGCCTGCAGTAGCAGCTCCCCCGTGAGAGGTCCCAGCCCTCGGTCACCTGGCACTGGGCACCTGTGCAGAGCCACAGCCTCTGAGTGTGGCCGGGTGCCTAGGAGCACATTGTCAGGAACACAGCACAGGCACAGAGGGACTGTGCAAAGAGACCCCAATGTGATAGTATGAACCATTTAGTAGACATCTCACCCATGTATAGCAATAAAGTTCATCCCAAATTATGTCTATCCTGAAGTTATGGACAGCAGCTTGTAGTGTCGCGGGGGTGGGGTTTAGGGGTAAGACGGAGGAGAGAGGTAAAGAGAAGAGTTCCTTCTGTCTGCAGATTACGTTTGATTTGGGCACCTGGTGGTAGGCCCTGGGGAATAACTTGACTCAAATTCTAGAGACAAGGGAGTTTCCTTCCCATATCCCAGGGGTGCCATATGGAAAAGGGAGTTGATAGGTGTGTGATAGGTGTCTTATTCAGCAAATTCTCCTGCAGCGGTGCCTGAGATGCTGCTGCAGTAATGGAAAGTCAAGTTCACACCTCACACGCCTTCCACTCTTGTATGGAAACAGCTCTGGACCACAGAGGGGAGCACAACTGAGAGTTTAGACCAGACCCGGGTTGGTGGTAACTTATGAAATAACTTCGTCAGTCTGGACACAGCTAAATCTTTTTTAGGGAGAATAATGCTTCATGTATGGCATTGTGGATGGTTTATGGAACTGGCAGATCAGGTCCACCCTTGATTAGCCATGTGATGGGCAACTTTATTCACCTCTTTGAGTCTCACACTCCTCATATGTAAAGGGGTTTGAACCCTACCACCATGTGAGAAAATGTAAACAACAAGCACAGTGCTTTCCTCACAGGAGGCACTT